>JAYMTP010003173.1:0-17617 GCA_036897365.1 Geranium brycei | reverse complement strand
TTTTCATTCACTACAAATAAGTGTGTAAGCTCTAGTTTGGAGTAGACTTGAAATATATAAAACATTGTGTGATTGTGTGTTTAGAGAGGATTCTCTTAGCTCTATTACTTATAAAGAATTTGTGCTCGAAATTCTTGTGGCGTTCGTCTGAATTATCGACGAGATTTCCGCAACCCATCGCGGCTTCATTCGATCCATCCTACACTTGAAGGTTTCCCACACGAAAACTTCATCTCTATCTGAACCTTTCCGATAAACGGTCCACATAAAATTTTGGACTCCAAAGAGTTCATATCACAAAGCCTCGAAACTCCTCCGTCTTCGCTTCAAGTTGAAGCTAAGAACTTTTTGGGGCTCCAAGCTCATGCCAACCGGCGCTCCGGCGGAGATCCCCAAGTCCCAATTTGTACTCTCCTAGAGTCGCATCCCTGCTCCATCGCGTCTCCAAAACTGATGCTCAAATTGACGCTCAAAATTGCGTCTCTGCTTCGTTAAACGCTCAGGTCTGTGCTGATCAATTCAGGATCCTCTATCACGTCCATGTTCCTCTCAGTTGCTGTTGTTCTATGCTAAGCCATCATTGTCGACGTTCTCCCCTACCAGAGTCGACAAGGACGCAAAATTGAGCTCCTCTCGGCCTGTCCCATCTGAGCAATTTCTGGAGTCATTTGAAGATGGGTTTGTTTAATTTGGAGAGAGAAAGAGAGGGTTCAAGAATGAAGGTTTGTAATCCAAAAAAAATGAATAAAATTTGAAGTTTTTATGTTAACAAATTTGATGATATAGGGATAGTTAAGTTAATTGATTTTGGGTTATGGAAGTTAAGGTGGTGATGAAAATCAAAATAAAAAAATTTGGCAAAAAATGTCTGGATGACATGACTTTGAAAATTTGATGAATAGTTAAGGGTATTTTAGACATTTTGCATTTTAATAAAAATTTACATCCAAAATTTAACAGTGTTAGGGAAAATTGTAACTTTTTAGTAACTAAGTGAGCCCAAATAAAACTTTTTAAAATAAGTATAGTAATTTGTAAAGGGCTCCAACTAGGTATAGTAAGTTGTAATTAACCCTTTAAATAACTGATATTCGGTTATTTCATTTGTATTTTATAATTTGGTCCACCTCAAATTATAAATTACCTTAAAGTATCCAAACAATATATACCATAATATTTTAATATCATTTATACATGTATCTTAGTTGCTTAGTTCAGTATGTATCAAAACTTTATGATAACAGTATACATAATGCACATATGTGGTCAATAAAGATTTTAATCCAACATTCTCTCACTTGGGCAACATATGTTTCAACAATTAGAGTAGATGCAATGTTAGAATCTGTTAAGGCTGCCCGAGAGATAAGGTCAGATACATATGTTTGTTGACACAGATGATATCTAGACAATCTTGAAGATATTTTCAACCCAAGAAAATATATGAGAGTATCTAGATCTTTCAACTCGAATTGTTAGCTGAGGTGATGCTTTGAGATCATAAATATCTTGATCATCATCTCTAGTGATGATAATGTCATCCACATACAACGGAATGAAGGTGTGTCCCTAAGAAGTCTTCCTAACAAAGGAAGGCGCGTCGACCATTTTTCCACTTAATTTGGAAAACCATGCTCCTAGAGCTTTCTTGAGATTGTACAATGCTTACTTTAAACTACATACTGTGTTCGGGGGATGGTTAAAACAAAGAGAATGTTTCATATACACTTCCTCACTACGACATCCATTCATAAAAGCATTCTTAACATCCATTTGGAAAAGTTCCTACTTTCTTCCAAATGTGATTGCTAATAAACTATGAACTGAAGTAAGTCTAATAATAGGAGTAGATGTTTCATCATAGTCGATTACATACACCTGTTTATCCCTAACGAGCCACTAACTGAGCCTTGTAATGCTTGATTGTTGATATGTGAATTTCTTACAACTTATTGAAGTTACTTTTACTCCACATTTTAACTTACTTTCGTCCCTATTTGGCATTAAGATGCCTCATTTTATCTCAATTTGTGTTTCAAGGGTATTTTGAGTTTATTATGCAAAATAAAGGTTTTTTTGGTCCGCAGCTTGAAATCTGCCAAATTTCTACATGTAGAGTTTGATATCAATTTGCCGACCCCAAGCCGACAGGTGTGCTCAATAACTCAGCTAGTCCACAATTTTCTGCATGTCGAGCTTAGCACAAGCTTGTCGACTCGAGGTTCACATGTGTGCTCGGTAGATGTGCTTCTCCTTTTGGCATGCATTATGTCTACCGAGCTTAGTGTCAACCTGTTGACTTGAGGTCGGCAGGTATGTTTCTCCATCGTTGGTGAATTGCTCGATTTTTGCTCCAAATTCGCCTATTTTTACCTGAAATTCACTCGACATACCCGTGATGTAAAAGTGGTATAAAATACTCTAAAGACTATAAATTTCGGGACAAAATAGGATTAAAATGAGAAGATTTGACTCATGAGGATACACCATATTTGATCCTATCATTGACCATCTTGGCGACCGGGGCAAAGATGTCTGTATAACCGCCACCTTCAATATATATGTATCCCTTAGCTATCAATCACACTTTATACTTGTCAATGCTCCCATCATGTCGGTATTTGACTTTATATACCCACTTTGAGTCAATTGCTCGCTTGTCAGGAGAAAATTTGTCAAACTCCAATTTAAGGGTTGAAATCTCCTTCTTCATGGCTTCTCTCTAATGCTCATGTTTCACTACTTGGTGAAAGTATTATGGCTCATCTAAGGCATAAATAACCGCTAAGAAATTAGGGTGAGCAGTAGATAACCGATCATATGCAATAGTTTGAGTGAGATAATGTACCATTGAGAATACCGATGGAGGGGTGGGATGCGAAGGAGAGGCAGGTGAAGCAGTGGAGGGCGACATGATATAGTCGTAACTTCTTAATCATTTGTAAATCTCGTGAATCCGCTTGTCGGGGACGAGCATTTCTTGTGCTGGCGCGACTACATGAATCTCGACGGGACCCTGTTTTGTAACAGACGGAGCACTAACATGTCAAGCTTACTCTGGTGAACCAATGGGTGGGGAGGGGGCTTTATCCCCCGCATTATACACCGATCTCCATGAAAAATATTTTCTCAAAATTGAACGTCTCCGGATGTTACATTAACTCGAGATCCCAGCAGATTTGGGCACTAGATTTGCATCATGTCATGTCATTTTTTTTCATACTTCTCAATATATAAATAAACTAATTAGAAAAAAATTGTAAAAGTTAACCATCAAAATTGTGAATTTTCATTTTGAAAGATTATACAACAATTAATGTTTGTTTCGACATCAATGAAAATTATAAAATTACATCTCCGTCATATGACTTGTTAAACATAACTTTCCATATATTTTAACGGATGTTAAATAATTAAATATTTGGACATTAAAAAAAATCAAACTTGCAAAAAAATTAATTTTAGGAATAATTGCAATTATAATTATATAAACTTAACCAAACACGTTTTGCATACTCAATATTAATCCTTCCTCACTATGTTCACAACGGGGTTCGAAACCCAGATCTCTCCACTAATAGTACGAGGCGTTGCGGTTTGACTTAATTTTCCCAAAAATAAATTAAGATGATTTGCAAAGGCAGTGCTAAGCAAATTTAAAATCCGCGCCAAAACGGCGCAGGAATTCATTGATTTGAGAGTGAAGGTGAAGTGATTATCGATTCTCAATGACGATGAATATGATGGACATCGATGAACACGAAGCAGCAGCAGAAGAAGAAGATCCATTTCTCAGGTTCGTCGATTACGCTAGGTCTGTGCTCGCTCCCGAAGAAGGGCCTGAACCTGACTCCACCTCCCCCGCCTGGACCTGGATCGCCTCCCGCATCCTCAGGACCTGTATTGCTTATTCTAGTGGAGTCACCTCCGCCATTCTTCTCTCCGATCTCTCTCGGGCACGTAATCTATTTTCTCACTTACCAAACACAAAATTAGGAATTAGGGTTTTTCTACTTCAACCTCGCTGCCTGAATTATGTTTACATTTTTTGGGTTTCGGTCTCAAGGCATGGAGCGAGCAGCACAGAGCAGGTGCGCCCAAGAAGAGGCCCGAATGTATAAATCAACTGAAGAAAAAACATAGAAGGGCAAAGCTTCAGAACACGGTCACTATTGATTCTATACACGAGAAAAATTTCTTGTCTTTGAGCTCTGTATTGGAAGCTGTTGTAGTTGATGCTTTCCTTCTCCCAGGTACTTGAAATCATAAACATCTTAACATTGATGGACATGTCAGTGAAACCTCTTTTATGGAACAAAACATGTTTCAAAGAATGTTATCATGTATTGTAAAATCAAATAATTTTGCTTAAAAAAAGAAAAGTTTGGAATTTAGATATATTTCTTCCATTAGATAGGGTGTGAAACTTTAAAACCTCTACTCAGCTGAACTAGTTACTACTATGTCCTTACACCATTTTTAGCATTTGATGTTTTCATGGCCAAACTTCCATAATATAGTCAATTCATATGTAATGAAAAAACCCGTCACATTCAGCATTTTCCCTATGGTTTCCATATTCAGGTCTCCATCATGATTATACTGTGGCAATAAGACTATACTTGATACAGCTCATCCTCTTGGGTGATATATGATGTTCATAGCATAGAATTTAGGTAGATGCTAAATTGTTTGCACTATTGTAAAAGGGACACAAACCTGGTAGGTGGCAGTATTTCTAAGTCAAAACAAGTATCGTAAAGAATATTACTGATCAAACACTATCCAATATTATTAGTATAATCTCGGAAATGCTTAATATTACTGATTGCAAACATCTTCCATACAGGTACCAACATCTATATGCTTACTTTAGGAGATTTTTGGAGCTCCAATACCATTGATCTGTATCTACATCGTCGGTAAGTTACAGCATATCACATTGCATTCATCATCCTTTTCTACTTAAATCTGTACTAGCCTGACCATGATATTCGACGGGATAATTGTGTTGCTTTAGGAAATGTAGGGTGTGAGTGACAGTGCTGTACTTCTTGGTAACAAGCATTACAATTACCATGTCTACTCATGCCTTGATTATCTCTCTCTTATTTGCATGTATATCAGCTGTTTATTTTGTACTTCAATCTGACCAGGCTGATAGCTGCATTTTTGTTTTGTCAACACTAGACTATGATTTTCAGCTGTTTTCTTTGTTGAAGAAAAATTAAGTTCGAGATTGCAGCTAATGTTTATTGCAGATACTATGACTTGGCTGATCATCACAATGGTATTCTTAAGAGAGGAAGAGAAGTTTTTCTTACAGGATGCTATCTTCGATCAGCTGCCGAAGGATCTGGTTCTCCACGGCTTTTGCCAACAGAATATCTTGTGATACTGTTAGATGAGGTATCTGTTAGAGATTCTTGTGCACTATTCTGTTCCCGTGGTTTTACTCCTAACAGACTTCTCTCGTCAATGTACAAAAATTCCAAATAAGACTGAGTCTTGACATTTGTAATATTCATCAAAATTGGATTTAGGTTTGTCATTTAACTTTTAGGTTTACTTGCACATTTCTTACGATGCAATGCAGAATGAGGATGATGATGCAATGCTGATAGGAGCACAGTTTTGTTCAGATTCTTTCTCTTCTATTTCTCTCGATGGAGGGATTTCTTATTCATTATATGCAAGGTAAAGATATACTGTTCTATGCATCTTATGGTTTTAAATATTTATAACTAGTGCTACAGTGTCCAATCTAATTAGTAATGACCTGTCATCATTTTGAATTACCCATAACAAAGTAACATGTTTGTGCCTGCGAAATTTATTCCTCCTTTTATTTTGATTATGCTATGGGCTGTGATTATCACGGATACTCAAGTCACTGAATCATAACTTAGTATGAATTGTGATGATTAATGGGTATCTTCATGCTCCTAACAGTTGCTGTAGAGGTGGCCTGTTTATATTTTGAAATTCCTTAACCTTAATTTTGGCAACTTTATTGCATAGGATTGAATCTATTGGGTCACTGGAAATTCAGGGAAAGTTTTCCAGCCTACAGAGAAAACAGATCACGCTTGTTGATAATGATGGTGCCAGATTAAAATTGCTTTTGTGGGGTGAACAGATTGTCCTAGCCAACCTTTTCAGGTGAACCCTTGAACAGATTGCAATTGCATGTTTTGTATAGTTTTTTCTCCAACCACTCTTTCATTTCCTTTCAGTGTTGGAAGTATGCTTGCACTGGACAGACCATATATTGCAAGTTATGTGGAGAGTGCTCCAGAAACAAGTGATGAAATATGTCTTGAATATGGCAGTGCCACTCAATTGTATCTGGTGCCTTTCATTCAACATGAGGAACAAGTAAGTGAGGACTGTAGTATAATAGAAACCAGAGACGCCTTGAATATGAAACATATATATGTGTTTCTCAGGTATGCATTGCATTGACCCAAAATAGATATCAAGGATCAAAGCTGCTTAGCACCTTCGATCCTACCCAGGGTCTCAAAGTTTCTCAGGTGACCTTGCCTTGTGATTCTCAGGGCTCCATTGATTTCAGTAATTATCCATTTAGGGTGAGTCCTCTATCTTGGTATTTCCTTATTTCATAGATAGATATTCTGTGTGCTTTTGTCTTCCTTTCCAACCAGACCATTATTAATGTTTTGCACAACAGGTATATCATCTACAATAGAATCATCTTTTAACTCTAAATACTATCATTAATGCTGCTTTCTTATGTTCTGTATATTAACATTTGTCTTTTGCCGTAGTAGTTTATTTTTTGTGAAGTTAATTTTCATTGCATTGCACAGTTATGCAATCTCAGTACAATGTAACCACTACAATCTTTTGAACTATGTTTTCTTCATTATATCTACAATCTAATTAATTATAAGTTTTGTGATTGAGTATTTAGCAGAACATTTTGGATTCTTGCTATGTTAGTATCATCCTTGGAAGTTGGAGACTTTAAACCTACGCCTGACTTTATTTCCGAACCTCAAGTGCTTTGGACTCATCAACCATATTTTTGTTATTACAGTTTCTATATACCAATTAAGTAAATCCTGATATGACTAATTTGTTGTTGAGAATAAAGTTAATTGTCAACGGCTCTGAAGTTACAAGAATGTTGAGAATGTTTTATCAATGAATTGTAATGAAAGAACCATTTATTTGTATTAACTTTGTTTAAGTTGCCTGAATAAAAATGCCCTCTTATATGAAGGTATCAAGTGTATTCTCTTCTCTAAGTTAGGATGATTGATTCTCCTTTGTTAACTTCATTTGGGTTACCTAATTATCATAAAAGGTTGTCTGTTGAGCGAGTGATATGCAATTCATATTTAGCTCTATCTTTTTCAATATTTAGCCTAATCATTAGAAGCATTTTATTTCTATTTCCAAAATGCATTATTTTTTTATCATTATTATTAGCTTCTTTTGTTTGAACTTTTACAGTCATTTGTAACTGATCTTCGTGACAAGATGACAAACATCAGTCTCTATGGAATTGTTAGAGACATAATTCCAGGAAAGAGCATGCCAGGAGTTAATTTCTCTATAAAAATAGAGGATACATCTGGGGCAATATGGGCAAGGCTGCAATTTACCAAATCTTGGTACTAAAAAGATTGATTTACAAAATAATGATATATATTTATTTTTTCTTCAAACTAAAGTGAAGTGTGTTTTGCATATGACTCACAGGTCACAAGGAAGGCTTGGCCTTGGCCATACTGTGTATATATCTGGCTTGACATGCTCCATGATGAAACACAATAGGTGAGCATGCCAATTTCTAACTTCTAACATACAGTTACCTAATGAGATATTTCCCTACAAAGGCCATTTATTGCACGTTTTGGTTATTATTGTACATTTCAAAAGGAGCATGCCAAAAAATGTTCCTTAATGCACTATTATTGTGTTCACAGACTCGGAGTGTCTTGGACTGAAAATGATGTTGGAGCTTCTTTGGTCAACATTAGTTGCTTGCCTGCATTGCTAAACTCATCTTGTCTTCATAAGATATCGACTCTTTCTGATCTGTTCAACCAGACTCACGGTACACATGTATGAGTTTCTTATGAACTGACTTTGATCAATAATCCATGCTTGGAAATTGAACTCTCTATGGTACTAGCAACCATTTTTTCTTCTTTCCAGTAAACTATGTGAGCATGACCCCACAGTTGATATAAACTAGTGTCAATACTGAAGTTGTGTGTGGAATTGCATGCTTATTTTGTCCCTGAACATAAGTTTACATTCTATATCAAGACAGCTCATGTTTATGACATGATTTATTCATCTATGCGCAGGTATGCCGAGTTTGGCTTGACCCAGTTGAGCATTGTGATGTAAACACAACCTTTTCACATGCCATTTGTGGTCATTTTGTGAAAGAGATGGCAGGTGGGGTTAAGGAATGCAGTTTCTGTGAGTGTCAGTGTGATAGTGAAGTGGTGCGCACTTTTGACTTGAAAATCACTCTAGCTGATGAGAGATCAAAAGTGTTTGCATGGTGTACAGGGCAAACTGCTATGGAGCTCCTGCAGATATCTCCTGATGAATTCTATGACCTCCCTGAGGTAACTTACATTTCACTAAACACTGATATATAAATGGAAAGAGATCATTTTTTGTTGAAATTGATGATGACAGGAAGAGCAGTTAATGTATCCATCATCTTTAGAGAACGACAAGTTCATGGTTGCAGTAGTCAATTGCAAGATGCGTTCTGGCCAAGGAGTTTCATGGGAGATCACTCAAGCTCTCAAATGCAATTGATACGTGTCTTGTTGATTCCTAAAATTACACCATCAAATGTTGAGCTTTTCTAATTGGGATTAACTTATTTATTTTATTTTGATAATCAATTTACAAGGCTGTAGATACTGCCCGACGCTATTAAAGCCTTCAGGGCTATGACAGATTTCCATTTTTATATATTTTTAATCTTTTTAATATAAATAGCTTACTTATGTATTAAAAATATATATCATGTTACATAAAAGAATAATATTTAAGATATTTAATATTTCTTTAATATTTTATTTCAAAATCCTTACAAATGAAACAAAACTCATATTGTAATCACTAAAACTAATGATCAATCAACAAGTCAAGATTGATAAATTAAATTAATGCGTCAATATCGATAAATTAAATTAACAAGTCAAGAACAATGATACCTATAACCAAATTAACCAGTAAGAAAACAATTATCCCTAATGATTTTGTAATCATGTACTATTCATGTTTATATCCATAAATTTCATAAAGATATTTATATACTTAACAAGTTATATTTTTAACCAACCCAAACCAGTTCAAAACTGACCCAAATGCCAAGGCGGAGAAATTCGTTGCACCGATGTGGTTTTCAGCTTTACGGTGGCCACCATTTACAACACTAGAAAATGGATGGACTTGAATGTCATGTCATTACCACAGACTAAGGTTGAACCATGTAATAGACAAGCCCTTGCTCTCTATTTATCAATCAACTCATCTGATATGAGAACACTTGATTACATTCTGCCCTTAAACCACTGAACAATAAGTTCATAAAAATGCCCTATTTTCACCCTCACACGACTCTAATGACACTCGGGATTGTGTTCGTGTTCAGTTACAGATACGGTAGCACTAGGAACATAATCACTTTTAGGTTCAATCCCTTCTTCTCTTGGTGGTGGCAGTAGGAGAGTTATGGTCCGAAACCATCTTTAAGACATCAACCAATGCTCTCAGGCGGTCCCATATGTTCATGCCGTACAGTGCTTCTACCAGTGACTCCTGAAACTCAAAACCATTCTCCGCAATCGGGTACTTTGGTTCAAACAACAAACAAATATCAGTAACTAAATCATATGATGACTCAGCCTCAGTTATTTTCCCACAGCTTAGCTTTTTACCTGAATAGGCTTTGGAATCTTAGTTTTTATAAGAGGCCACCATCTATCCTCGACCACTGATTTTACAAGACAGCACGCTCGCAGTCCTTCAATCCCAGCAAATCGTCCAAATCCACTGTCTTTGGTGCCACCAAATGGCAGGGACTGAGAAGAGAGCACAAAACAAATTTAGTCACCTATTTCAACTATAACCCACCTTCTAATGGTGTCATGCAGGCTAATGGCCTAAACACTTGGAATCACTGATTCAAGAATACATATATATATATATATATAGTTCATTTTATTCCCGACACAAGGGAACCACATATCTTATTGAGGGATTTTTTATTAATTAGATGAATAATTTTGCCAATGATGGTTCTATTTCTAAAGCATCTGAGTTTTCAGAAACTAAATTTTAAACATGATTTTTTTTATCTTTCCCAGCATGAGTTTATAAAAGAGCCCCCACCTGACACATATAATTGGATGCAAAGTCATTGATTGCAGCAACTCCACAGTGTAGCTGGGAAGCTATCTCTCTAGCACGTCGCTGACTGCCAGAAAAGACAGCACACCCAAGTCCGTACCTTGAGTCATTTGCAAGCCTGACAGCCTCTTCATCGGTGCTAAATTTCATTATCGGCATTACTGGTCCAAATGCCTGTATATACATGACACAAGTTAAAGCCTGTAAATATCTGAAACAAGTAATGCTAGCTACCTTTTCCAAATAACAGAAAATAGAGGATACAGTTTTCATCTAGTAGTAGAGCAATTATTCTGCTTTCACTAAGAACATCTAAAATGGTGAAGGATAGATTCTCTGAACACGCAACAGGGACATTTCAAATCCTACAACAGAAATACGATATCGAATGCCATGGGAAATATTGCATTGCATTACCTCTTCCCGCATCAACTTCATCGTGTGGTTCACATTTACAAGTACAGTAGGGGGGAAAAACTGATCGACTACACCTTCCCCTAAATTGCCAAAACTTCCGCGAGCAACAATTTCTGCTCCTTTGTCCAATGCATCGTTCACAAGGCTTTGCAACCTTTCCGAATGCTCTAGCATACATATGGCTCCCATATCATACTTCCCAGAAAGTGGTGGACCCTGTAAAAAAATTTCAAGTGAATATACTACATGCAAACATAAGGTGAAGATGGAAACAATAGGAAATAGGAAGTCAAGGAACCAAATACTTTGAAATGCACATCATGATTTGCGTAAATAGCAATCACGTTGCTTTTGTGAGGATCATTAGATTACTTGGAAGAAAGTTAGCCCTCAACATAAGAGCATGAATTCACTAGCTTTCTTGCAACCAAAGCGTCCAATGATGGCAGTCAAGGTAGACAGGGTTAAGAATTAATGAAGTTTTTGACACAATTGGAACTTCAATGCATGTAATAGACTTTGAGCTGATCTATAGATAAAATGTCTACCCAGCAAAGCAATAGCAGTCAGAATATATTTGAATGTTTTTTTGCACTTCCTTAGTCGGTTGGCATCAAAACTTTTATGTACTCCACATCAACAAAGTGTGCTGTTGTAAGCATCTTAAAATACTAATTGGGCCTTCCACTTAATAGTTGCGACATTCGGGTTGATAACTTAACATGTATGCCCATTAGTCTGCCACCCCAAGTAATCTTGGTTCATCTGTTCTCCAGGCTCCAAGTGAGAGGCAGTGTTAATGTGTCCAATATTGATTATATGCCGTGCTTGAGACCGTTTTATATACTATTTGGGCCTCAGTACCACAAAGCTTAGGCTCCTGGTATTAAGGAATGAGATAAATTACAATGGAACAAACCCAAATGTTGGATTATATTTATCTGGGTGATAACGATGGGATTATAATGGTTCTAGCCATCAAACTTCACTTTCTGTTTCTTCTTTGGGTTTCTTCCTTAGAAATAAAAGAGAGGCAACACTCTAAGGATAGAGAGATCATAGAAAAAGCCTACAAGTTCAAACTTAGACAGAATAACAAAATACAGCAAGCATTCAGAGGGAAGAAAACAAAAGGGAAGCTTATTTAGAGACGACCAATGTAGAGAGCAGAATTGTCAAAGTCATGACATTTCACTCTTCAAAAATAAAAAAGTTTGTGCTTTTTATCTCAATTTTCTTGGTTTCCATATTAGCTAGTGGTAAATACTACTGATAGTCATGAGAATGAAGGTACCTATGGCAGGTATTAATATATGAGACAAGGGAACATTCAGAAGGGGTATACTTACCACGGTAACAGATTTTACTATTTTGGTTACTTGACTGACAAATGAGGAATGTATATCCTTGTGAACATAAAATCTCTCAGCTCCAGCACAATTCTGTCCGCTAGATTGAAGAGCAGCCCTGACTGCAATTTGTGCAACCTATATTGAGTAGAATAATCTTTTTTAGAACCAACGGATATTGAGAATTACAATTTTACTTGGTGCTCAGAATAAGTCAGTGACAATGTCTAATACGATCCACACAGGAATGAAAAGTTCATACATGATTCACATCTACATCTTCACACACAATAAATGGATCTTTTCCACCAAGCTCAAGGGTAACTGGTACAAGTGAATCGGCTGCATTTCTCATTATCTGCAGTAAAAGCAATCAATGTGACTAGCAAATCCTTTAAAATACGCTCAATCCCTGAACTATAATTATGAACTTCAAAGGAAAATATTTTAATGCGGGCACCTATTAGTAACATTTCTGTTTCACTAACGTAATGTTTGGCTGGTGGAAAACAAATTACCGATGGTGCTCACTAAAACAATTTCTGGACAAAACAATATTTCTTGGTATCTTATTTAATGAGCATCCAAATGCAATATATTTTAAAAGGAAAATAACAAGATGGGAAAAGAAAATCTTATTTGTTTTTCTACTTAGTAGAGACCACACATCTTATACAAAATAATCAATGGAGCTGATTCATAGAGATCATACCATTTTACCCACACCGGGTGATCCAACGAATATCATTTTATCAACAGAAGACACCAATGCTTCCCCTGTTTCAGCATAACTGCAAGGAAATAAGTGGAATATGAGCTACACAAATAAACGTGAGCAAGGAGAGCAGTAAAAGATAAGAATTACTCACCCCGTTATCACATCAACCAAATTCTCAGGAGCTCCAACAGCAGAAAGGGCTGCCTGTATTATTCGGAAGTAGAAACATCCAGACCAACTAGCATGTTCTGAAATCTACACCAAGAAACACATGAATTTTTGTCAAATTAGCAACTAAACCGGAAAGCCTTGATCAATAACATTTTTTCATACGAACTTTGTTCACATCTAAATGGTCCGTCAAAACATACATAGATTACCCACAAATATGTAAATATGCATCATATCATGATGTTCAATTATCGGATACCTTGATTACAATGCTATTCCCTGAGAAGACTGCTGCAAGCATTGGATTAAATATGTTATGAAAAGGATAGTTCCAGGAAACAATAGCACCAATAGCACCAAGAGGGTGAAATTCCACTCTGGACTTCTTGTGAATCATTGATCTTCCAGAACACCTACATACATTTTGATAAATTGAACTCCTAATCATGAACTTGGTCATAGTAGTTAATTGTAGAGAACTAAAATGATGCACTGAATACATGTGACACTTAATGGCTAGGAAATAGGTAAAAACATCTTTGTTGGTAAGGAACACATTAATTCTTGAACCTGATACAGTGCTAAAATATGTTATATGGAATCTAAGAGTTCAAGAGGTGTGATTTTAAACAAACAAATCATATCATTAACATGGGTAGTCGTAAGCAACTAACACATCACCACTATGAAATAATCACTTACACTTCTGCACACATACCCTATGACTTTAGTGTAATGAATTATATGACAGGAGGCTCTACCTATATTCAGGCTTTAGCCACCGTTCACCCTCTGATAGAAGCCAAGTTATCTTCTCACATGTTGTCATTATTTCTCCCAGAGAGGCATCTACCATTGTCTTTCCAGTATCACGTGAAGAGACTCTAATCAAAATAACACATGAATTAGGGAGAGCAAAAATTATTAATTGGTATAGTCCTCATCCAGGGAAAGAAAATAAATAATTCATAAAGAGAGAGAAAGTCATTAATCCTGGTCAGCTATGTTTCCCTTGAGATTATACAAACAGTTACATCTATAATAATGTATTGAATTTTAGATTTCACTTTCTCGTATGTTATGATTGCCACCAATCAAATATCATTGTCAAGGTTCTAAAACTCGGCAAGGCAAAAAATAAGGAGTTTTGAGAACTAGGGGAGAAATCGGCAAAACCCATTTATATTAAATAAATATTACATATACATATATAATTCACATGAAAGAAAAAAATAACAATTTTTTAGTAAAATAAGATACTTTCAAACAACTTAATAAGGTAAAACAAAAGCACAAATTACAGAACAGTTTCAAATTATATGTACCAAACTTTTTTTTACCAACATTGACCGAGTTGACTGAGTGACAACTCGATAAAACCGAATCGCCGAGAACGAGTTCTACAACATTCCAAAACTAAATTTTACCGAGTTCTCGGGGAGAACTGCAAATTTTTAGAACACTTGTATAGAAAGATCTCCCTGCACATACTCGCATATAAGCTTTTGGTGTTCAATAATGTATTTCAGAAGTATCCGAAGAAACTGGCGCCTTTGCTTGAAGCTACTTTTCGCCCACGTTTTTTGTGCCTTCCTTGCCAATGCCACACGTTCCTCAACCTGACATGTACATTTAGGTAAGATACTCGGTAACTACACATGTCAAGATGGCATTACATATATGGATGAAGGATAAATAAGATCTGGTATTTTATCTTTTGCTGAAAATAAAAGTAGACAGATACACTGAAATATCACTTCAACACAGTACAAAGCTGCACATCTTGCTGTCAGCCATAACAAAAAAAAACCAGAATTTATGTAATGAAGGGCATCATAATACTTACATTGCATCAAGTAATCCATCTACATCTAATATATCAGGCACAACAACAATGCTAAGTTCATCTATAAGCCATCCCCACATGCATAAGATTTTTTCACCGCCAGTACTTAGTAAGGTAAATAACTTATATAGTATAGAATAATGACCTAGTTTATTACATAAGCAAACAAGCCATAATGAGAACTCATTGATAGCAGAGAAATCATCTAATCAAGTTCTACATTCAGAACATTAATGACAGAATTTGAAAAGGGAAAAGTCTAATCATTCAGATCCCAGTGACAAGGTTTCCAGAGTAAACTGGCATAGCAACAGAGAAAATCCTACAACAGTATGCACAAGTTCACTAACCTCGGCAAGTGTCAGTGCAGGAAAATACCCCAAGTATTTCATAGTTGCAGGCTCATAGCACTGAACTTTCCTGTCTGCTTGTTGTGTCCTTCCCCTAGGAGGTATCTGCACAAATTGAAAAGTCGAAGAATAAGCAACCACATCGAGATACTCAGATAATACAGTTTGATCTCATTTCCATACTATGACAGATGGGTTATCCTTTGCAGAAAAGTTGAAAACATTGTGTGACATTAGCACAACGGGCAAGCATATTTTTGTAAATCCTAGTACAACTTATTAAGGGATAACTTAACTTGAACTACCAACAGTCATAAGTAACAAATCATATGCATGCAAAGACAATGAGAACATCGGAACCTCAATTTGTGATAGCATTCAACTCATTTACAGTATATTGAAGCTATTCATTTCAAAAATTTCTACTCAACTCAGTTGTTCTTTTATTAAATGTCAGAACAAACAATTCCAGTGGCAGCCCACAAATTTAGATATTTCCTAGGAGGACTAATTTATGTTTAAGCAACGTACAAACTACAAAGTAACAAATCTTCCTGAGAAGAAAAAACAGATTGACAATCCAGAAAATGAAAAATGAAATGAAGCTAAAAGAAAGAGAATGGTCGAGATCGAGAAACTGACGTATATGAAGCTGTTGTCCTGCACCTGCGATCCATCAACTACAAGAATGAAAGAAGCACAGATGAAAATCAAAAGAGAGAAAGAGAACGAGACCGAGCAGATGTAGTAATAGACACATACCGTCAGAGGCTTCGACATCGATGGAGGGAACATTGGGGGGGATAAGCATGAGGAGGAACCTACAGATCGCGTAGGCGAAAGCGAGAACCAGTAAGGGCCACCAGAAGGCCATTTTCGTCCTCTAGGGTTTTTAGGGAGGAGACACTGAGAGCTCGATCGAGCAGAGAGAGTGATGGGAGTGTTCAACGAAATCAGAAAAAGACAGACTCCTGGAGGCTTTGGATCGCACTGGTGGCATTGGCATATGGTAAATTTCGGGAGAAATTGAGTAAAATACCCGTAAACTTTAAAGTTTTTATATAAAACCATGGTTAATTAATTTTTACTTTCTTTTTTTTGCATAAAATTATGGTGAACTTTATTTGTAGAGTATACCGTTGAATCTTCGTTAGTTTTATTTTTTTGGTTAATTTAAAAAAGTACAGTTAAGACGTCACGTTTTTTACTTAAGTATATCTACTTTTAAAAGTTTGATTATAACTACAGTGATATCTTTTTTTACTCAGCAAAGGGAGATTGTATTATAAACCAAATTAATTTTTCAAAAAAAAAGAGAAAGAGGTTAGTCAATTACATAATACAAAACAATTGAAAAAATTGAGATAAAACAATTGATGGTTGATCTTGAATAATGGCATGACTAAGTGCAAATTTGGTCTTGAACTTGTTAGTGAAGGCCCAAGAAAAGGCCCAATAAAAAAGCCCTGTCAGATTGCCACTTTGAAACCTGTGAGTATGCCTCATTGGGGGAAGTACGATAGCCTCAGATCACGCGAGGACGCGATCCCCGAAGAGAGCACAACCCCCAAGGCGCCATCGGAAAATGAGACCGTCGTCGGTACCCGGAACGTCGCCAGAAGGAGGAAGAATGGCATGAGCCACGAAGAATCGCCGCTCCAACTCCGGCGAAGCAACAACGAAGGGAGCCCAACACCTCCAGACATCACCACATGAAAGAAAACGCTAGGAGGACCACAGCAGCACCTCCGGCGGGCTGTGGGCGACGGGTGAGGATCAACGTTGTCGGCCAACACCGACAGAGCTCTCCGGCGAGCCCGCCGAGAGAAAACCCGTCACTACCTCGCATCACTAATCCCCCGCCACTGCTGAATCACCGCTCCAAAATCACGCACAAGAACTCCATCAAATCAGCCTCGAACCCACCAGATATGGAAGAGGAAGCTAGATCTGGGTTGAGATGAATGGTTCAGAGAGAAATTTCAGGTGGAGCCTGAGTTGAAGAAGAAGAGCTGTGCATCGAGGATGGAGGATGAAGTTGTTGGGAGGGTTGAGAGATTGAAGGAGGGTCGGATTAATAAGGTCAGGAGGAGGGCGAAGGGAGTTTAAGGATTGAAAGAAGTTGTGAGGTAAGGACAAGGGTGTCGCCAGAGAGAGTAAAGCTGGTGAAGGCCGGTCCTCCCGCGACGGCGCGATTTAGCTCTCTCTGAAGCTGTGTAAATGGGTGTGGTTGCAGATGGGTGTGGTTCCCTTTGCAACTCTCCTATGTCTCGACCTAAACTTGTTGGGATTCGGAGGGACTCAAATAATATATGCGCAGCGGAAATAAATAAATATTATTCACCCGAAC
>JAYMTP010003172.1:0-17617 GCA_036897365.1 Geranium brycei | reverse complement strand
AGAAAAAGGGCTGAAACTCGTCAAAGTTCTAAACCCTTCCTCAGAATTCATGTTTGGCTTTTAGAATTTTTCTGTATCTGGGAGTTGTAACGATCGTTACAGTGGATGTAACGATCGTTACACCATCGTTACGTCAGCGTTACACCGTCCGTTACAACTCTCTGCCTCGGGGCTTGAAGGTGTAACAATCACTGTAACGGTTACACATGTTGTAATGATCGTTACACATGTTTCTTGTCTTGTTTTCTCGAATCCTCGATTTAGCTCGGTTTTGACCCTTTTCACCTGTATTCTGCACATTCACACCAAACATACCCGAAGACGTAAAAGTGGCATAAATAGGGCTCTTTTAGCCCGGACGAGGGACAATAAGGCACTAAATGTGGGTTCTAGGGCATCGAAATGGACCTCGATAAGGCCCACATCAAAATATCTCAGATGAAAGAAGATAAAACCAGTATCCCCAACTCAACAAAGAAAATAATTCAAAGAGTGAGCCCAAGAAACCAGAAGGACCAAGCCATTAACCAGTTCTCAGAACTCCAACTGGATCAGTCTGGTAAACAGGACGGGAAACATCATCAAACCGACCCCGATCCTGAGCAAAAAGAAGTAAAGACCATCCTATGAACGTGTCCAACCACCTCCTCCGGCGACACCATCACCCCATTAAAAATGTCATCGTTCCAAGCAAGCCACATGCACCACAATACCACAAAATAACATCGAATCCATACATTTCCAACCCTCAGTCCACCTCGCAGCAACAACCCTTTTCAGCCTATCAACAAATTATATGGCTTCACCGGAAGCACTAAAACTAACCCTCACCATCACAATAATTCCAAGCCTTCATGCCAAAACACAAAAAACAAGCAAATGAGAATTCGTCTCCGGACATTTACCACAAAACTGGGCACAAGCTTCCTGTGGAAGATAAGAGAATCTCCGTCTCTCCAAAAATACCGCAGTCAAGATTGCCTCGTGCATTGCTCCAACTTTATGTAATATCATTATCCACATTATAGAGTTATTACCTCAATTTTTGTACATTTTGGAATCCTTGTTTAGCTCTATGCATTCACGGGTCGTCTAGTCTCTAGTACGCAAGAACATGTAATTCCAGAATGCACTTTGAGCCTAAGTGTTGCTGAAAGTTGTGAAGATCATTTCGGTTAGTAGAGTTTCAAATCATGCATATTATATACTAAATCAAAGAAAATTCAAAGATCTACAACTTTAAAGAATGAAAATTTGAAAAATATTGAGGTTTAGGCAATGTCGCGATCGTGACTAAAACCCGAGAGAGAGAGAGAGAGAGAGAGAGAGAGAGAGAGAGAGAGAGAGATTATCTCTATTAGGTTATGATATAAAAGTATTCTACGCCTTCTTTCAAGGCAAAACTCCCAATTGAAACTTGATTTCGTCTCTTTCAGTAGTTTTTAGCCCTATTTGTGCCATACATGCTTTACGAGTATGTTGAGTGGATTTTTAGACAAAATGTGTCATTTTGGAGCAAAAATCGAAAAAGAAGTAGTCGGGAGTATTTTAGAGACACTTCACGGTCCTGAGTTGATGGGGTACCCACCCCGTCAAGTTGATTAAGCCATTACAGACCGAAAACCTTACGATTAGATAGCCTGACAGGGTAACACCTCGTTAGGTATACTTAGAGATTTTGGAGCACTACAAACCTAACGAATCAGAGGAGGTGACAGGTCTAGTTGATGGGTCGTCAGACTAACTAACCCCGTCAACTTGCAACTTCGACAAGCGCATACCCATCACCACCAAACCCAAGGAGTCCCATTTTCATACTTAGCGGACTTAGCGGTGTACCTACCCTTTATGTTTCTTTTTCTCGGAAGATTTTGCTAAAATTTCATTTTTCCCCTAATTTTAGGGAGTTGATATAAATAGAAAAAAAATAGAGTTAGAAAAGGGGATGAGTTGTATTTCTATTCTTAGATAGAGTTTAGAGGGGTAGAGAGAGAGAGAGTAGTGTCCGAGAGATTGAGAGGTTTAGAGCTTGGATTGTGGATTTGAAGCTTGGAGATTGTGGATTGAAGCTTGTATCCCTCTTATTCATCTATATTAGTAACTACTTATTCCTTTACTACTCTTATTTCTCTTGTTTCATACCTTTCTTGATCATGTTTATGGGTTTTGTTGATTTGATGATGGATTGCATGTAATTAATTAGCTAGACGTGCAATTTGGAGATTGGACTGAGTTAATTGATTAGGCTTTTGATTGATTGCATGTTAGATGATTAGGGTACTTGATTAGGGAACTTAGTTACATAGCTTAATGTCTAATCCCATGTGTAGGCTCGATTAGGATATAATCTAGGGAAAGAGGCTCAAAACGCAATTGACCTAAGTTTATTAGAGTAATTAGGATACGAATTTACATCATTTCCCAATCGGGAATGGTGGATATGGGTCATTTTCATAAATGACCAACATAAAAAAGAAATTCGAGTTTTTAAGATTTTTAATTCCAATTTCTGTCATAATTAACCTAATATTGATCACAGTAGTGTTAATCAGGACATTAATCCCTTAACGGTCTCGTGGAGTGAGTTTTCGGTAGAATCAAACTTTATACGACCCTAAGATGTTTTAAATCATTAATCATAGTATGTGTAGTTAATCAATTCCCTTGATATTCTCCGATGCCCAATTCATCCCCAAATTTGACCATTCTTAACACTTGCGGTTATTTATTTGTTTACTTGTTAATTTTCATGTTTGTGGTGATTATGTAGTTTAGTAGAGTGTAGAATTGCATCTATTAGGTTTTCAATTTTATCAAACCCCAATTTTATCGCTAAAGCCCAATTTTTCATCCGTAGCATACATTTAGCGCCCACTAGCTCTGTGGCATCAAAAACTCCAACGTATAAACGCCCAATTATTACTTGACGACCAGTGCACTTGTCGTGTCATCTGGGTTGGGAAATCATCTCGTGAGATTTTCTCTCGACATGTTCTACCATTAAAATCATATAAAATGGCAATTGTGTTATTGGGGCAAGTGAATTATCTCTAGTGATACATTCCGGTGAAACTCCCTCTCTCTGACTATAATCCACTTTTGTTGTTTCCATTCTCTTATGTTTTTTTCAATTTGGTTTTATTTTGTGTGAAGAACAAATAAAAAGGACATAGTTCAACTCATGGAAAAGAACAATTATATGCAGCACCTACCATAAAAGAGGATATATGAATGGCATGGAATCAAATATGCAACAAAAATGGACCACCACCAGTGCCAACACCAACCTCTTGTCGATGACGAATGCTCATTATCGTTGCCTCAATTTCCCAACAGGTAGAGCCAGTGTGGACCGGAAACTGATGACATTTCCAAAATCCCCAAAACCAAAAATAATCCTCACTTGTAGAGTCTCATCGTAGGAGAGAGTATAACTGGGGGAGAGAGTATAACTGGGGAGAGAGAGTCTCGCTGGTGAGAATTATAGTCGAAAATAGGAAGTCTCGCATGCAGGGGTGGATCCAGAAATTGTTTTTAGGGGGGGGGCAAAATTTTAAACTAAAAATTTAATTTCATAAATAATTAATTAATTTATTAATAAAATAATTATTAAATGTATATCATAAAAACTAATTCGAGTTTGATTATTTAGTTTTTAGTTGAATTCGAATTTAACTTCCATGTATATATAAATATGAAGCGAGACGACTCACGAACCTTACAAATTTCGATAGGTTGGCTCGAGTTGGACTCGTTTAACAATAATGACCCAACATTACGCTCAAACTCGGCTTGAGCTATATTACAACTAGCATATATCAAATTTTTAACATAACAAGAGATCACTCGTCCAAAATTCATCCATTTATCCATAACAATAATTCATGTATAGTAATTCACTAAATGAACATAAATTAAAGCAAATAAAATCTATATGAACAATGATTATAAACTATATCAACGTATTTAGTGTAAAGTATTATTATTCACTATTTTAGTAACGTAATATTGTAATTAATATTTAATTATTTAAATTAATATAATCCAATAACCCATTATAATAGGAAAGTTGATGGTGAAGTCCTCAATTCGGTTGAAAAGTGAACCCTAACTGCTCAAAACCAAACCTTGAATAAGCCTAGCATAGTATAACATGATAAGTTTAATGTAAATTAGTGAGGAGTAGTTATAGGAAATAAAAAATGTATTGGAGGAAAGAAAAAAGAGTTATGATTAAAGAATAAGAAAAAGGTATTTGGTGGTGGGTGTTGTGTTGGAATATAAGGAAGCAGTGCATTGAGAGTGGATGTGTGACTGTGTGAATGGTGTTGATGATGTTGTGAGAGATATATTGGATGAAAATGAGAGACGGAAAGAGGCCGTTGTGGGTGACATGGTGGATGGAGCGCAGGAGAAAAGGAATAGAGGAGATTCGGAAGGCGGTGACGGAGAGCGATGGGTACCGTCAGATGGTTGAGTCGGTGATGGCGATTCTGATCAGATCTCCTCTCACCCTCTCCCTTGTCTTCTTCTTCCTCATTCTCGCCTTTTACCTCACCGCCGCTTTCTTCGACTATGTTCAGTATCTTTCTCTATTTCTTCATTTCATTTCATGTTATATTCACTTACTAATCAATTGTCACCTTCAGATCACTGTTGATCCCTCTGCTGAGAGGGCCAACCTGGTGATGGACGCCCACCTCAACTGCACTGCGCACTCCTACACTGGAACCTGCCCCGGTCTCTCCTACGAGTACTATCCCCGCGATCGCGATCTGGACCTGGCCCCGCCTGACACGTGTCCCCATTACTTCAACTGGATCTACCAAGATCTTAAGCCCTGGGCCCACACCGGCATCTCCAAGGAAATGATCCACCGTGCTCGCACCGCTGCTAATTTCAGGTACAATCATAATCCTAACATTCTATTCACATAATCAATTCCTATTTCTCAAAACACATGAATATGTAATACATTACCATTCATTCATTCATTCTGCCTCCTTAGATACACATTTTCAGAGGTTTTATTATTTACCATACTCATTCACAGGGATCTAAACGAGTTGAATAATTTAGAAAAAATAGATGATATTCTACTAGTCCTTGCTCTGATGTGTGCATTGAAGAAGTCACATCTTCATTACAGGTTGGTGACATTGAACGGGCGGATTTACGTGGAAAGATACGAGAAAGCATTTCAGAGCAGAGACACATTTACATTTTGGGGATTTATACAATTGCTACGAACGTACCCAGGAAAATTACCGGACGTGGATCTGATGTTCGATTGCGTGGATTGGCCAGTCGTTTTATCCAAATACTACTCAGAAGGAGAGAATGCCACGTCCCCACCACCTCTCTTTCGATACTGCGCTGACAATGCCACCTTGGATATCGTTTTCCCAGATTGGTCTTTTTGGGGCTGGTAAGTACGTAGTAATCAATTAATAGTTCATAACTACGTGCTAATCATATATATTAAATAAGGATCGGAAAAATATGTATGTAGGCCAGAGATAAATATAAAGCCATGGGATGATTTGTTGGAAGAACTTGGAGAGGGGAACAGGAAGAGCAAATGGGTGGATAGGGAGCCATATGCCTATTGGAAGGGGAACCCAAATGTGTCCGACAACAGGCAAGACCTCCTCAACTGTAACGTCTCCAAGAAGAAGGACTGGAACGCTCGCATTTTTGCCCAGGATTGGATTGGAGAGTCAAGGCGAGGCTTCAAGCAATCCAACTTGCCTGACCAATGCAAGTATAGGTATAAGATATACATAGAAGGCTCCGCCTGGTCCGTCAGCGAAAAGTACATTCTCGCTTGTGACTCTGTCACCTTACTCATAAAGCCCCGTTACTATGACTTCTTCACCAGAAGTTTGATGCCACTCTACCATCACTGGCCCGTTCATGACAACCTCACCTGCCAGTCTCTTAAGTTTGCTGTTGAATGGGGAAACATGCACGCCTCCAAGGTATACGTAATGATTCGTCCATTATAATTATATGTAGGATCGATGATCAATCTTGGTACAGACATTAGATTAGGATTTGTCTGATAAAAAAATACTGTCATATTAATAAATATTACACAGGCTCAAGAGTTGGGAAAGGGTGCTAGCAGGTTCATCCAAGATGACTTGAAGATGGAGTACGTTTACGACTACATGTTTCATGTGTTGAGCGAGTACTCCAAGTTGTTGACATTTAAGCCCACGGTACCAGAAAACGCGGTGGAGCTGTGCATGGAGAAGATGGCGTGCAGGTCGCGGGGATTGACCAGGAAGTTTATGATGGAGTCGCTGGTGAAGCGACCGGCCACCAGAAGCCCGTGCATCATGCCTGCATATGATCCGGACTATCTTCACCAATTTGATCTAAGAAAGGAGAGTATTATAAGCAAGGTGGAGTCTTGGGAAGACAAAAAATATGGCAGGAAACGTAATTCCACAATCAATCAATGATCAACCAGTCATACACAACGTCTAGCTAGATAGATAGATAGCTATATATGTCCAGGATTGCCTACATTTGTTTTAGATGTTTTTTCTTCTTTTATTAACAATGGAATACTATTGTCTCCTAGTGGGGCTTTTAAGGATTAATTGGGATCAATCGAAAAAGTAAGAAATTTTTAGAACACTAATTGTCGTTAGTATATATTTAAATCTTAGTTATTATAGCTCGCAATACCATACTTTTTCATCTTTCACCATTAAGTTGGAGACTAATTACCTCTTACATTTGAATAATATTCATTTATTATTTTTCTTCATCGTTGGTTTTCTGTCACTATACTATATTGTCGCAATGTTTACGTATCTTAGAGTACGTCATCGTTATCTTCTTATCGGTGGCGCATCATCTACGTTGCCGCTAAGAGAATAACAATTGATCACCTTTTTGGTGCGCCATTTTTACATAAACGACGATGTCCCTCAAATGGTTCACATCCATCATTTTGTTACTACCAGCGCCCCTCAAGTAGATGACCAAAATAAAGCCAATGTACTTGGGCATAATATGTGTCCATTGAGTCCTAACATCTACATATACATTGGGTCAGTACACCACCGCTAAAGCAGATTTAGATTATAAAATATATAGTAAGAAGTTGTTAGTATGTAAAGTAGGTTCTGTTGAAAATATGATTGATTTATTGAGAGATATTTGTATGGGAATAAATAGAGTAATTGAAATTTGTGGGAGCCAAAATTCCATATCGATTTGTAATATCAACCTAAGAATGTGTACAAAAATCGCCTACTATTATAAGGTATGTTCATACGTTTGCATGCAATTATATTTTGATAACTGTGTTTAGTATTTTCCGATCATTGTATTTAATACGTAACTTTATTCAAGTTAGCGTATTTTTATATTGTATATAATCTCGTTAACGTATTGCATAAAAGTGGAAAAATAAATTTGCAATTGTGTATAAGTTAGAATTGTAAGTTAAATTATGCAAATCATAAACCCTAATATTGCATTTATACATAATTGCTAGGATCATAGAATTAGATGATTTTCACACATAAAGAATAGATCAATAAACATACCTTGATCCATGAGAGCAACGAGCGGAAGTACTTGATTGAGAGGAAAGTTGGGTACCGAATTTGAAAACGTGTATGTATAGGTATAGTGATATGTCATTATCCCCTGTTTTTAGTGATAATTCCACATGCATCCCTTGTATACGCGTTTTTTATTTAGCTCCCACGGTGTCAGATAACCTACTTAAGTTTTTAAAGTATTACGGTACCTCTTATTTTTTTTTGAAATGATAAAAATACTTATGTATTAAAAAAATTAAAATTAAAAATTATTTTGAACTTTTTCTATTTTTATAAGAATAACGAATAAAAATGATTTTATCATTAAAATTTTTAAAATAATATTTTAGAAAATTATAGTAATAAAATATTTTTTTAAACATCGTTTTTTATTTTTAATAATTTTAAAGATTGATAAAAAAGTATTTTAGTATTTATTCTTTGTTGTTAAAAATTTATGTTTTAAAATAATATACATAATTTTATATTTTGAAATAGGGGGTATTGTGGTTATTTAAAAAAAGATACCAAATTTTTTGAAAAAGAACAAAACTTTTTTTCAATTAAAGAGCTTTACAAAACAAAATGTATTTGTATTTAGGTGATATAAGTGAATCCCGTATATCTAAGTGTGCGCCTACAATTATCCATTGTGTTTAGCCATCATGTCCAAAGTAGGCATGAGAAAAAGAAAATATAAAAAAAAATGAAAAAGAAATATAAAAAAAATGAAATGAAAGTTTTGAAAAATTGACCAATGAAATGACCTGTTGATTTCGTACGGGAAAGAATCGCCCTCCTGTCACCTGCCTTCACAATCTCTCTGGGTTTTTCCCAAGTGGTCATTACACACAATAAGCTCTTACTTAGCCATTCCCTTTCTTTTGATATATCCAATACATCCGATATACTTCCTCTGTTTTTCTGCTGTTGATAATCTCCATGCTTGCTTGAGGTCAGTTTTCACTCACCAATTTTTTCTTTGTTTTTTGTTGAGTTTTGGCCAACAAAAGGAAAATGGGTTTTGATTTCTTGAGTGATCTTATGAGCGCAGAGACGATGGTCTGTTAGGAGGAAGTGGGTCTGAACCCAGGTTCCATTTTTTCTTTCTCAAACTTGCGTGCTCTGTTTGGAACCTTGGCTAATTGAATGTTTGATCCAGCTGCTGAAACCCTTACTGGACCTTTTCTAGGGGTTGGGTTGTTCATTGTTATTTCCCTCTTGCATTAGAGTATTGATTGATTATTAGTTTATTTCAGTGCATGGATTATTAGTTTTTAGGTGTGCTTGTGTTATTTTGTTATTATTGGGCAATATTTACTTACTCTCAATGGAACCCATTTATTACATCTTAACTGTCAGATTTAGTAATATGTTTTGGTAAGGGCACGATGAACTCAGTTATATTTTTCAAAACCAATTGTTACTTGGTCAAGTAGATTGTAACCATTAGTTAATGCTGAAGTTGACTTCAAGGCTCTTGGATTTGACAAAGGCTGATGGTGCATTGGAAGAGTAGACCAACCATGAGCCAATGCCAACTAGGAAGTTGACGCCTCAACAATACAAATACCAAAAACTTGATCTCAGGATATTGATATACCTCTACATCTGGATTTGATTCTGAGTCAATATAAACTTCTGCTCCTTGTTTTGAGTCATTCTCTTCCTTTATTCTATTTCCACTTTCTTGTTTGGTTTCTTCCTAACAATTTGGTAAACTTTCTTTAACAAAAGCACCTTTGTTTTATCTTCTTTCACCTTAACAGAAGCACCAGCTTGCATATTGATTTTCGCCTCCTCTTTGTTCGAGTATCTTCAGTCTTTGCCACTTCTGTAGCATAGCTTGATCCATTCCCCTTTGTCCTTTTTGGATGAGTCTCTTTGGCATCATCACATAAATGTTGCTTATGATGAATTGATCGTCGAACATCCTGATCTCCAGAAAATCCAGACTTACACTTAGAACAAAGATCATGATCCACATCTTCTTTAGCATTAATGCTGCTTCTTCTAGTATCAAACCCTCACTGGATTCCATGTCATGCTTCCTTTTTCTATTTTCCTTCACCTTTTCTTAACCAACACCAGAAGTGAATCTAGTCCTTGGAAATGATTCTCTGTTAACATTTTGAGTATTCAAAGTTTCTTGGAATTCCACTTTCACTTTGCTTCTTACCTGATTTGGAACATCTCTCCATTGGGGAAATGTTGGCATGCTACGATTCGGTCTTAGAGGTAGACCCCTCTATGTTAATCTCTTGAGCCATGAAGAACTTGGAGCAATTTCGACAGCGAAGATATTTAATCGCTTAGAACGGCACTGTTGGTCTGCTAGTTACAGAACTTCTACGGATTAAGTCATCCAAGGATCGTTTTCCTTTGTCCAAAAGCAGTCTCTGAGCTTCCCTAGTCAGTTTAAAGGCAGCTTCGGCACCAGTAAACTTGTTTTCATCAGGATGAAGCAGAAGGGCAAACTTTTTGTATTGTTTGTTGATTGCTGCCTCGTCAACAGTTGGATCAGTCTGAAGAATGCCATACCAGTCCATCTCCTTTCCAAATATCCTATCCTCAGCTGAGCAATGAACATCGCAAACCATAAGCATCTAGGAAATGTTCTCCAAATCAGGGAACAATCTCTAGGCCTTGAGTGCAACCTTCGAGCCCCCATGAAATCCTTCACTTCCATCTTCTTTTCAGCCAAACCTTTGGCCTTGAAGGTATTCACTTCCTGTTGCCACGAAGCAAAACATCGCAAGTCACACACACCTAACCAACAACATTGACTAAAACTAATTGCTTATAAAGCATTTACTAAACCGCGTAGCATTTACATGAATCAACTTAATTTTCCTTTATTTGATTTACAGTAAAGTGATTGAGTGGAAGTAATGACACCTAATAGATTCATCAATAAGCTTTGTTAAGCCCAAGCTCTCTAAACACAAGCCCATATTTAACTGTCTAAAGCATAAGCCTGTAAAGTGTCTAAAGCCTAAGCGTGTAAAGTATTACCCCAATTTCGATTTCTTTTTGTCTTACTCATGACTCACGACTGTCTTAATCATGAATCAGATTTGATCAACGGTAGGGTTTTAGTCCACATTCCTCCTGCTCCTTCATCATCAGTCAGCTCACCACCACAGGTAGACCCGAGTATCTGCTCCAGTCCATCATGCCGATCATCACCGCCACAGCAGCATCTGGGCTCTCCTGTTTTTACCCATACATGGGTAATTTCTATACTCTTTGCTTCTCTAAAATGGTATGCTACTTTTGATGTGGACACTATTCGGAACTTGAGCACAATGAAAACTTTGAGACTTATGTATTTCAAATTAGACATTTCTCAAGAATAGTTAAGGCTTATTTTGGCCCTCTCTCAATGTTGTTTTAAAATCATCAACTACATTAAATCAGTTTGGAGTACTGAGTATGGTGGGTATTTTAGTAATTGGACAATAGATTTGGTTAATGTGTTGTAGATTTTTCATTAATTACTATTCTTACCTCTTTTTATTAGTTGTTCCATCAATCTCTGTTTTTTACTAATATGGTATATATGGTTTGTTTCAGCACTATACTTTAGGTATAGAATTGCCAAGCCATCGCAAGTTTTAGTAATTTCTGGGCTATGCATTAAAGATGTTAAGGTCAAGAGGAAGGGATGGATATTTTTTGGTCAAACTTATTTCAGGTTGGATATCTCTTCCAAGAACTACAAGTTTGAGGTTAATTCCTTTAGCTCCGATCACTACTCGGTTCGGGTGAAAATCTTTATGAACGTGGGCCCAAAAATTGAAAAGGAGACTCTAACCCTTCTTCAAAATTCTATGGTTCAAGCTCCTCAAAATGTTCAAGCTGTAAATGCTCAAGCAAGGGTTAACAATCGAAAGAACAAGAGTTTGCTTAATTACATTCATTACTTCTCGGATGGCACTCATGAAGATATAAAAGAGGTTCTACAGGCTATAGTTGAAGCAAAAATAGTGATATTTGCAGCCTCAAAAAAGGTAGAAGATCTGCCAAAACCGACCGTCTTCCTTGCCAAGAGTCCAGATAGCGGCCCGAACGAAGAATCACCGTCAACCCTCCACAACCACCGAGGAAAACTTTCCTTCGACTTACCTGTCCTCAAACAAGCTTGCAACCCTAACTTCTGGCATTCTCTGGCTGATTCGCCTCCAAAAATCCCATCTCCTCACGCTCCGGCTTATTATTTTCCTCCGGTGGAGAGACCTACTGATCGCAAAGAGGTAAAGGGTGTAGAACGGTGATAATTAATTCTATGTAGGTAACCTCTTAAATTTAAAAAAAAATTAGGTGTACTCAGATGAAAAACACGTTTCATCATGTGTATTTAGCTGCAATTACACCTATAATTAGTGTGGGTATCCAATGGCCGTGTTATGTGGAATTCAATGGTCCAACCTATTTGTATATACTCTCACTTCAAGCTTTTACTCTGCATATTTTCATTTTTGCTTTTGTTATGCATTGGGCTAGTTCAGATAATTTGCTATTCTGTGATGGAAACTACAAGTTCTTGCTCACGATTCTCTTCCCAAAAATTAAAGCATAAAATTTACATGTAAAGTGTGGCCTTAATGTTTCAGGATAAAGGAGAACGCACTCATGAGCAATCTCCACTTCTCAAACTTTGAAGTAGATCCAAGTATCCAAAACATTCAGGCATTATGTACCTGCAACAGTTTCACATAAGATATTATATCATGCTTTGACCATTCAAACTCATTAAGAAATTACGCTATAATCATCAAAATGATAGCACCCACTTGTTCTAAATACAGATCATGTCAGTATCATTTTAACCAACTTAAGTTTGATCAACAGACAAAAGTGCTTGTTTTTATATAAGAAAAGGCTCAAGTTCAAATCTTGATGCATACATTACCTATAAATTTAAATATAAACACTTTTAGGCTCAAGCTTGAATGCCGATAAAAAAAATGTCACCTGTCATTTTATCAACAAGCATACTACAAAAGAACTCTTCTCAGACCAAACTCTAGTTTCCATCACATGGAGGTCTAAGTAGCAGTTTAAACATAAAAGGGATAAAAACAACAACTGTTCAGAGCAATAAAATGCCGAAGCAAAGCATATCTACTAACAGTGAGATACTTCCCAGGCAGACTAGAATCTTCTCATGTTTTTTTACCAGCAGTATATCAAGATTTGGGCTCAAGACCTCCCTTATAAAAAGTGGATGTCTATTTTTGCCACTTGACCAGTTAAATAAACAAGCTTTGGTTACAATCTTCTTATGTTGTTTGTATTGTGTGCTGTTATGTCATGTAGAAAATGACAGTGTATAAAATAATTACAGCATCATGTATTCACAGGCAAATACAGTAGATGAATGCAGGATAAAGGATAAACAGGAATCACTTATACCCGTGTCGGATGAGGAAATCAATTATCACTATAGAGCAATTAGGCTTAAAGAATTGGGTTCTTCGTATGACATTTGCAACATGTGTCACAGGAATCAACTTGAAGCTCTCAACCTCTCCATCTGCCACAGATTGATATCAGCACAAACACACAGTTCATATATATGAGCCTCTATAATTGAAATGATCAGATATATGAGGTTTTAGTTTCTGAAGGAAGCAGAGTATAGTACCTTGGTTATTAGGTGAAAAGCCATCAGGAAGCTTTAGATCATAACAAAATAGAACATCTCTCTTGTATCTGTACCCTTCAATGTCCATATAAGACACAGCACCTACTGGTATGGCTCTGTGATGGAAGCACATCTTATTAATGCTAGTGATGAATGAGAGAGAGAAAATATGTTCCGCCACATCAAAGCTACGTTTTCTGGCAGCAATGACAACACATGCTGAATATAATAAACATGAATTAATAACGGTGCATCACTTACTTTTTGGAAATGGACCAGGGTATTCCTGCTTCCTCCTCACATTCCTTTACAAGATTTTCCCCGCAAGAAATCCCATGAGACTGCGAATAAGCAGGCAAACATTATATCTTTTTGAAAGCTTAAATAAATGCCCTGACAACATTATGCACTTTAATCCAGGCCCGAATTTAGCTTAAAAGAGACACGCATATCCCAACCAAATGTGCTCACATAATATAAACAGGAGGAATGTGCAATTGATGTCAATATTAAGAAAAAGAAGATTTATATACTGTACATGTCAAGAAAGAACAAATATTGCTGGTGCAATATTGTTACATACCAGTCCTCCAGCAACAAGATGATCAAGCATTCCTGGATAAGTGGGTTTTGCTTTACTTCTCTTCCCAAGCCATAGAAATTTCTGTCCATCTATTTCAACATATCCATTCATATGAACTCCATAAGCCTGTACATGGAAATGCATTTAAAACAATGAGGATAAAGAAAGATAAAAGGTATATGAATCATCAATATAATCATTGATGGGTCCATTTCATTATCAGATAGACATCAGAATAAGCAAAAGCAAACCCAATGACAGTGAAGCTATAAAGCCAAATTAAGTGAAGTGAAGAAGCACATGTCATGTAAAAGGGTAAAATCAAACCTTAATTCCAAAATATGGAGCAGCTGCACGTTCTAGAGAGAAGAACACGGGACCTCCAAAAGATGAAGTCACGGGATATAGCTAATCAAACCAGTGACTTGTATAGTTAGGAATGTTTGTAAATTGTGAATCACAAGTGGTGAAAGTAGTACCTCATTTCGTATGCCTGGAATAAGTTGTTCACTTAAACATTTGATGACATTTCCAACTTCCCTTGTCCTGTCCTCAGGCGTACTCAGCATTGGATGCAGCGTGACATTGCTCTGAGCAATTACAAACACATTCTGGTATGCCCTTAAGTAGCCAGCAAAACTGCAAATGACTCCATTGTTTGGTCAATATCAAATTTATTCCATAAAAATATAAATTTCACAATACATCCACTTACTCATGATGAATGTAACCGACAGTCTGCTTCTCAATAACAAATGGAAGAAACTCTGATTGCAGTTCCTGCAAGTAAAGTAAGTAATGAAATTGAAGTCCATTATTGAGTGAGAGAGATAGAGAGGCATTACATGGCCGCGATTGCAGATGTTGATGCTGTGGAAGAAGCCATCAAGACGTGAAGAATCGTCGTCGGGATGGGAAACTCTGACGAGGTCATCCCAAGTGAAGCTGCCTACACCACCAGACCAACAGCGAAATGGATACGACCTCTTCTTAGAAATAGCTACTTGAGACAAATTGAGCCGTGGGTGAGACTTGGAGAGACCAAGATTCAGATTCAGATTCAGATTCAGATTACAGTAGCACGCCGACGCTCTACGGAAAATTGGAGAATGAAACGCAGATCCCAATTTTAGCATTTATGACCCGAACCCGTAAGTTAATCGGGTTCAGATCCGGTTCGGCGGATATTTATGCGAATTCGAATCTCCCAATTTCATTTCTTCTTCCCTTATTCCTCCAACTCCAACCAACAACCTCTACATTTACACAACAAGATTTGATTTGGTATGGGACTCACCAAACTTCTCAGAAATTGGCACAATGTGAGTGGTTTGGGTTTCCTTGTTCTATTATTTTGTTGTTGACTATATGTCGTCTTATTGCTGCTCAACATTCCACTTCTGAATTTTTAGTTTCATTAGCATCTCTTGGTTAAATGCTCTACTGGCTATACATTAGGTGCTAGTTTTGTTTTGTTGGTATTGAGTGTCTCATAGGAGCTTTGAGGTTGGTGTAATTGCAAGTTAGTTGCAGGGAACTAACACTATCATATATCTTATAGTATCTACCTGCTACCTTGCAGTATAAATTCTTTAAGAAATCTAATCATTTTATTGGAAATCATGTTTGGATTAGATTTTTTAGCGATCATTCCGATTACTTATATTAATCAAATTAGATCATATATATGCCCGTTGTATTCATCTCTTCTAGAACTTTGGCTATACACTTGTAAAAATTAAATGAGATAATAGTATTTTGAAGATGAGACAAATATGTAATATACCAGTTCAAATATTGAGTGTTACATTGCTCACATCTCTTTATATACTTGGAAATAGGAGCTAAAGGTTGTGGCCTTGGGTCATCACTGAGACCCATAATCCAGCTCAGGTTGGGAAACAACCACGCATGCCGCCGTCCCATCTCAGCACGGCCCGGTCATGGTCTTATCTTGAGATTTAGTATATTTCCTATCTTGTTACTTAAACTTCCATTTGAGTTTTGAATCAAATGAATGCGTCTTTTTATTTCAACCATTGAATCTTGCTGATGATTTTTGGCTTTCAAACAGAGCACATTTTGGTTTAAGGATCGCAACCTTTCCAAAAGAAGCATGTTGAGAACGGATATGTCTGTTCAACACAGTGTCAACTCTCCTATTTAAAAGATTGAAATTGAGACATAATCATTATCTTCTTCCTAACTCTTTCTCTCCTCTACTTAAATACAAATCAATAGTTTTGTTGCCAAACTCAACTATTCGTAGCACTCGTTAGTGGCTTAGTATGTTTTATCTTAAGAGACAATTGGTTTCAGTGCGTAGAGGGAACAATCTTATCTTAATGAAACAGCGTAGTATATACATCTTTTACTGAATGTCAGTGTTCAAAATATTGGTATCGGGAAACTTTTGGCTGCAGTGGTGATGATGTACTGAAATACGATTCTTACAACTTAGGTATGTATTTGGATTAGAAGATATTCAACTGTTTGCAATTCTCTGTCATCATTGGCAAAGAGAGTGTCGGTGTTTGATGATCCAACTAGGAAGATTGAAGAGCTGACCGCGGTCTTAAAGCAAGAAATTACTCTACTTGATTCACCTGTGGTACAACTGCAACTTGTCTACAACTCCCTCCCAGTATGAAAGCACTAACATCTTGACTGACTGACATCCCCGCCAATGCAACCACATTTGTAGATAATCTAAAGAACCGCTTGATAAGTACTACAAAAGAGTTCAAAGACATCTTAAACAAATAGGACAGAGGTTCGTTAGTCATTGCATATATACAACGTTCCTTTTTGTTTCTTTTTCACGTACATGAATCATGTGAACAGGATATGAGTAGCTTGTTTGTGAACATGAAGAATTCAATGCTTTATGAGGAGCCAAGGCAATTATTTTCTTTCAAATGATATGACAAATCCCTTTGCCCGCCAGTGGCCACTGGCTGCCAAGCTGCTTGCGAAGCATCCCTATTGCCTTGGACCAATGGCTCCACATCTCCTTCCTAATTATATAACCATTTACTTAATTGCCTTGGACCAGTATATATAGGATTATAAATGATTTGTATTTCTTGATATAGTTTACTGGCTGGAGACATATATATACCTTCATTCTTTGATTATTTTAGGTACTAAAATTGTTCTTTGTGAATTGTAATAACAGGGGTAGTTTGAACTTGATATATAAACATTGTTATATGCTGTGTTTTATTCACTTATAGCATTATTTGTTACAAAATATTCGATAAAAAGCATTGTTTGTTACAAACTATTACTTCAAAAGTTCAATTGACTCATTTTCTTTTCTCGGAAAGCAAACAGATGAGGAATCTCGGCCTCTTTTTCAGCAGCAGTCGTTGCAGCAACAGTTGATTCCCATACAAGACAATAGCACAGCCGAAGCTCTTCAAAATGTGGAATCAACAATTCATGAGCCAAGCAACATGTTAACACAACTCGCAACCATGGTTTCACAGCAAGGAGAGCTAGCAATCAGGTATGCACGTAATATATTTTAAAAGAAAGAGAGGAAACGATTATTTTTATTCTTAGAAGCAACACATTCAGCCATGTAACTTGGTGAGAAAAGTAGACGAGGCGAAAAAGACCCTCGTAAACCCTACCACAGTGTATTAATTAGCTAACCACTAACTATTTGTACATAACCTATAGTATTAGAAAAGCAGTTTTTGTCATAAGCTATTAGCAATGGAGGATTCTCTTATTTGCCATATTTATCGCTTTAAGTATGTGACCCTCTAAGCTCACGACACGTTGGCAGATCGGCGCAAAATTACCATTTTG
>JAYMTP010003171.1:0-17622 GCA_036897365.1 Geranium brycei | reverse complement strand
AAAATTAATTTCAAATGTATTTTTATTATTTTTGGATAAATGTACACAATTTAGAAGGAAAAAAAAAGATTTACCGTCACTTTTTTTTTTAAAAGTAAAAGTTCATGCCAACTTTTTGTATGTTACCCTAAAATATATTAGGATAAGGGATACTCTAACAAAAGTACAACTAATTTGACATTTGCCATTATATTCCTTAACTAATATCGAAATTAGCTCCTATGACGTTTTAAACACGAAGATCTACATTTTAGAAGGTGTGAAAATAGAACGAAGCTCATATTGTCAAAAACTGAAAGTAGAATATGAAGTCGACAGAGACGGTGGACTAGGATGGTTCGAAGTGTGATTATAGCGTGTATGCCCCGATTCGGACGTGATGCACGATATGACATTTAGGTGTCATTCCAAGCATTCACAAGCCCAAACTTTTAGGTTCGCAGTCATGCCGGTTCTCCCATTACCAACTTCAAATACACCTTCTCACTTGGATATCAAGCCCAAAATCTATTGTCCCATTTCGTAACATCAAACTTCAAATGCACCTTGTTTTTTTATGTTCTTTAGTATTTGTTGGTTCATCTTCAGCAAGTTCTCCAACAGGTTGCTACTTACTATGGACCACTCTCTCCCCATCCTCATTGAAGGTTACGCCTTTCATCCACTCTAGATATACAATACTCGTGTTTTTATTCTCAACATTTTCATTGAAACCACTTCCAACCTCTGCAAACTTATCCCCATTCTTCTTTTTGTTTGAATTCATTGTCTATGTCAGATAATGAATTGTCATCCTCTGACTCTTGAGGGTACCCTACCACATCAGGTTCTTCTTCATCTAATCCAATAACTTCAACCACCTTCAATCGCTTTTCGTCCTTTGTACATCGTCCCTGCGTGTTGTAACCACAATCCTTCAAATTAGTTTTCCTTCGTGTTGTAACCACAATTTTTCAAATTAGTTTTTTTGGTTGGTGCTACATACATTACATATGCTTTCTTTCTTCTTTCAACCACATGGTCTGGATCATAGCTTGAAATGCTTGAACTTCCTTCAACCTCGTTAGGTTGGAGCAATACTAATTTCTCCTCCGAAATTATTATTCTAATTGGCGCCTCTTCATCAACTATGTATATTGGTATATTACAGTTGGGATGGTACCAATCCAATACTTCCTTCAAAATTTCATCAGTCTCAATTTTCTCGGATGTATAACCTATGCTCAACATAAACCTCCTAAAATAAATTCTACTGGTGGGCTTATACCCCCTAGTTATGCTATAATGCTCACACTTGCCAATCGAGCATACATCTACATCAAGAAAAAAGCTCAACTATGCATTTATATTTTTAGAAATAACAATAATCAATAACAAAATACAAAAGCATAATCTTCACCATCTCTATGCATTTATATTTTTAGAAATAACAATAATCAATAACAAAATACAAAACAATATGCAATAATCTTCCTGATTTTTTTTTACAAACAAATTATGTCATTTTTAATAGAAGTTTCTTTAATGGTGACTAAAAAATACTAAAAGTACCTCTAAAAGAAGTTTTAAGTTTATTATAATGATTCAAAAAAAAAGTTCATTATAAGTGAAGAAATGACCAAACTTTGGTATGAATTTTATTTATCCCTAAAAAATTATACAAAACTCATGGGCCTAATTTGGGCACAGTAGATATCTTCTTGCCAGGCTCTCTTCAAAAGAGAGGAGGATAAATGTGAAAGTAACATTTTCTCGGCTGGCAATTTCACTTTCTTGCCAAACAAACATACCTTTTCTGTAAACTAGTCCACAAATTAGGATAACCAAGACCAGTTGACCTATTTAAGATTTGGGGTTTTTAGTTTTTACTACACCAGAAACGAAATATGTAAAAAAAGTATTTTTAGCAGAAGATTTGAAGTTCATCGAACAGCAATCACTAATAGAGAGCCCCCAGAAACATTTCCGAGGAAACCCCAAATTCTTCAAAAGAGAAACCCAAAACCAAAATTGCCCAAATTCATGAATACCCATCTGTAAAAATTCATCCCCATTGATTTTTTCGGTCTCATCTGAGAATTCTAGGGTTTGGCTTGCTGTGTTGATTGCCCCTCCTTTCCTGCTACTTTTCATCAATCAATCACATTGCTCTTGAACTCACGCACATACAGGTGTGCGCGAGCTTATTCAGCTTCAGCCTCAGCTTTCAGAAGATTCATGGGTCGCTCTCGCGGGAACATCCCCTCTGCTGATGAGGACCCCACCCAGAGGTTCGAATTCCTCCCCTCTTTCGAAATTTCTTGTATTGCCAAGTTTATGGGTCACGTTTAAGCTTTGCATAGCCAGAAATCAGGTGGGTTTTGATTCTTATGTTTTATGGGTCATGAATTGTGTGGTACTTGGGTGTGTTTTAGCTGGGTAGAGTGTGGTTTAGCTGTTCTCTGTGAAGAAGAATCAAGGAATTGTGAAATTGCCTGTGTTGCAGTTGGAGTGAATGGACGAAGTTGGGATTTGATTTCCCCCTGAAATTTGGAAACACTTCAACTTAATTTAGCTACACAAGTATAGTATGATATGGCTCTAATGTAGTTGAATCATTTAGCTGTAAATGGATAATCGCTTCGCACTAAATTTCCATACTTAAGTCTAACTTAGCTGTGGGAGTATAGTTTGATAGGGCTATAATGTAATCTGGTCATTTAACTGTAAATGGATAATCTTTTCAAACTAAATTTACAAAGAAATCTTATTCATTTGGATATGATTGTACTTGTTAGACTGGTTTTGGTGTTTTTTATTATTCCTAATTCCTTGGTTTGTCATGCAGATCAAGGAGAAAGAAGAATGCTTCCAGTGGAGAAAATTTAGACTCTTCATCTACAGGTGCTCTTTCACAATTTTGATTCTAACTAGGAATCATATTTTCTTTTCAAGTGAATTGAAGCATATTCGATTACCTTGCATCTTCTTTATATTATCCCCTTTCACATGTTTGACTGTTCATTTCTATTGTTTCTTCTTTATGAATTAGGCCAAGGATCAACTGAAGGGAAAAGGGCTTTGTATCATTGCAATTATTGCAATAAAGACATTAGTGGCAAGATCCGCATAAAGTGTGCTGTATGCCCTGATTTTGACCTCTGTGTGGAGTGTTTTTCTGTCGGAGCAGAGGTCAAACCACACAAGTGCAATCACCCTTATAGGGTTATGGTTAGTAATAATGGCACTACAAAATTTGTTTCCTTCACAGCACAAACCTCTTATATATACAGTAATGATACCAGTTATTTGCATTTCAGGCTTCAATTTATATTTTTGATTGAACAGGATAACTTGTCTTTCCCACTTATTTGCCCGGACTGGAATGCTGAAGACGAGAATTTGCTACTAGAGGTGATTGACTATTACTTATAGTCTTCTCATAGAATATTAACATCTATCCTTCATTTTATCACCATGAATTTTCTGTGTGTTTTAGGGGATTGAAATGTATGGCTTCTGGAATTGGGCGGAAGTTGCAGAACATGTGGGGACAAAGAGTAAGGAACGGTGCATTGAACACTATCAGACTGTGTACATGCAGTCCCCCAATTTCCCTCTTCCGGTTTGATATTTTGCACAAGTAAATTCACTTTTAAAATTATGATATGTTGTAGAAGTAACCAAGCTATGGGCATACTATTTTATAGGACATGTCACATGTTGCTGGGAAAAATAAAAAGGAGCTTCTCACTATGGCTAAAGGGCATGGGGAGGACAAAAAAGGTTTGGGATAATAATAACCACTATTATTCCTCTCTATTTTAAAATGTGGGGTTCTGTTTTTCCAATTTGATGACGGTGATTCTTGCTCTCTCAGGACTTACTGCACTTGGGGATCTTACTTTGAAGGAAGATTCTCCCTTTTCTCCTTCAAGAGTCAAGTAGGGCTGTCAATCTATGTTCTCTCATAGTGCAGCATTATCTTTGTTCATCTTTTACGCTTTATACTAATTTCTTTTTTCATATGCAGGATTGAAGAATCACACAAAGGTGGTTCTTCTGGCCGGTTGACATCTTCAAATGCAGGTGAGAGAAAAAAATATTCTTGACTTGCTAGCTATGGTAGATTGGTTTATTGTCTATGACCCTAGATTCTCTGTCTTGTTTCTGTTATACTTCAGAAGCTGATTCTGGGGTCCATACTAATAGCACAATTACAGCAGCTACAGCTGCTGTTAAAAAGGCATCCAACATGGCCCAGGTTAAAGGTGGTATTGATGTCATGAAAGTGGAAGGTTTGTTATATAATGTCCTTTGTACATTGCAAATGGTTGTTGATGCAAGTCCATTCTGCTGAAAAGAAAACAAGGGTATTTGATGGAGCAAATATTTTGGTTTCTCTTTTACATTGGGGTTCACTTGTGAGGATTGATATCACTACTCTTACTTAATGGTGGTGGAATTAGTCAATTACTTGGACGGATTAGATTGCTGTATGATGGTTATAAAATTCGCAAGGATTTGCTGGTGCCCTCATGTGTGAAACTATGATTTCATTATTTAAATTGTCAGACACTCATTGTTTTTTATTTGATAACTATATGAATTGGTGTCATTTTGTTTCAGTTACCTTCTGACATAAGTTTATCCATTTCTTAGGTAGTAGTAACATTTTTATTTGTTGCAATGATGTTACTGGCTCATGGAGCCATGATCTAGTAAAGTTATAATAGTACTATTACTCAATTTGCTTACCGATTTCTGTATGTAGATGTTCCCAAGGGGAAAGGGAAGAAACCAAATACTTCAGCGAATGACGGCCCTTCTTTAGTTGAAATGAGTGGTTTCAATGTAAAAAGACAGGAGTTTGACCCTGAGTACGACAATGATGCTGAGCAGTTATTGGCGGAGATGGAATTCAAAGACACTGATTCCGAGGATGTAAGGGAGCTGAAGTTGCGGGTGCTGCGCATCTATTCAAAAAGGTTAGTTTGAATAACTCTAAATGTTGAAGCACAACGTCCTACATTGAGTAAGAGCGAACCATTTAACTTTGTATAAAAGGAAAGGGTAAACCTAAAGGTTTGAGCTGTAAATTGCAGAGCTCGATATGTGTAGACTGATTCTAAAGCTCTTCAGTATGAGCTCGATATGTGTAAACTGATTCTAAAGCTCTTCAGTATGGTATCAAACCGCGTTGATTTGATCTTGTGGGCAATGGATGGCCATGTGGCCTGCTTTTGCTTCCCTCTTTGGTCTATTGTCCATATACATATGTGTTGCTTGTACTCATGGGTAGAAGGTCATGCCACATGCGTGAGGGGGAGTGTTGAAGTATTTAAAGTCCCTCATCGAGTAAAATAGAAATACACAAATTACATTTAAAAGGAAAGGATTTACCCAACTATGAGATTGACCTTTTAGTTATGGCTGTATCTGTATATGTACCCCCTTTCTAGAAGTTCTTCACTGAGCATAGTACTTAATTTGTTGACTCTGTGGCAGGCTGGATGAGAGGAAGCGCAGGAAGGAGTTCATTCTGGAAAGAAATCTGCTGTATCCAAGTCTTTTTGAAAAGAACTTGTCCCCTGAGGAAAGGGCAATTTGTCGGCATTACGATGTCTTCATGCGCTTCCATTCCAAGGAGGAGCATGAAGAGTTCCTTCATACTGTGATTTCAGAGCATCGAACCCTGAAACGAATCCAAGAACTGAAGGTATTATACTTGCAACAAATTATTATATATAGCTTGATCTTCTTTCCATATTTACGGCTCACAGTTACACCTAGGCACGATTGTTTGCCCGTTCTATATCAAATCAGATCAATGTCTTGTCCTGATGAATTTGATATGATGTGATACTCGTACAGGAAGCCCGGGCAGCTGGATGCCAAACATCTGCTGAGGCTGATAGATACTTTGAGACGAAGAGGAGAAGAGAAGCTGAAGATAATGCCTGTAGAACAAATGAAAGTGCTCAAGGTGGTCCAAGCACTCAAGGGGGGTCAAACGCATTCTTGGGTTCAGATTCAAGACCTGCAAACTCGGTGAACGATTTGGCTGGATTGCCAGGGGAAGATTTACTCTCTGAAAGTGTAAGGACACCAGCTCCTAGTTTCTACCTTTTCATTGTTAGTTTCTGATTATCTGCGTTGCAATTTACTTGTTCTTGGCTCAATTTATTACAATGTCTTTGAATGTGTTGCAGGAGAAGCACCTTTGCCATGAAATGAGGTTACCTCCAACCCATTATCTGAAGATGCTGGAGGTCATATCGATAGAGATCTTCAAAGGCACTGTCACTAGGAAATCCGACGCACACCGCTTGTTCAGGATTGAAGCAAGCAAAATTGACAGAGTATACGATATGCTGGTGAAGAAGGGAATTGCGCAGCCTTGACATTGACTTAGGTTCAGTTATTTTCATTTTGTACTAACTCTATTTGAATGAAATGAAAGAAATTTTAATTTTCTTGACTGTTTCTCTCTAAGCCTTTTCTTTCCCTATCTGTCGTCTCTCTCACTTCAAATGGTGAATGACAAGGGATTGTCGAAACAAAGCATTATATGGGGTTGCAGTACTAATATTCAACCGTAAAGCATAAGAGTCCTTGCACCTCTCAATCGACTCAATTTTATCTTACACAGACAGCTAGCTTCAAGCTCCTCCAAATGCACTTATATTGGGTTTCATAACTATTGGTATTGCAAGCTCGTTAGCCAAGTTCAAAATAGTGAAACAAAAACAAAAAACTTGGTTCCATTTGCATGTGCATGAGAAGCCAGCATCCATAACAAGCATTTCAAAACATTTACTTGTTAGTATGAGTTATTAATTAATTAAAGAGATAATTTCACGTAGCTACAACTAAGTTGACAGTTTTCTCAACTAATGTTCTTTTTGTGCTGTGAGGTGTATTGAGTTTGCATTTTCTCACTCAACGACAATCCATTAGTTTTCAGTTAATTTTAAACATAAATTGACTAGACTACTCCTGAATATCATTCAAATTTTCAAGATGATACCATTGAATAATTTTGTTTCTTTCCCCCTTCTCTCTCCTATGTTCTTGGTGGTTTCTGAGTAGAGCTTCAAAATAAAAGTAGATATATATTATTGCTGATTGGGACCTTGAATCCAGCTAACTGGAATTGGAAGCCTAAATCGGAAACTGAGCCGGCCATGTATCGAACCCAGAAATTAACTGACTGGTTTTATTGGCCAATTGGTTAAAACCAAACTAGTTTGAAATTAATTTTGGGTCTCAAAACCAGGCAAACCGAACTGGTTCTGTCGGCTGATAGACGTGGATGTCTACAGGACGTCGATTTGCAGAGATCAATGATTGATATTAAGTAATGTATGGTGTATTAAACCATCTCCAATTTATTTGGTTGACCGATATTTTATATAAATCAAATTAGAACCGAACCGACTTCTTCCGATTCTTGAGTTTAAGAATCGAGGCCAAACCGATTTCATTCGGTTCTGATCGGTTTCCTAATTCCCGGTTTAATTTGAGCAACCTTCTATATATTATCATATCCTTACCTACTAAAGCCCAATCATGAGAAGAATAAAAGAAACGATTATGAGTAGGAATCTTCATCAAAAGCTTAGCTTGATCCCACTTCTAACCTTAAAGTCACTTCCAGAACCCAATCATCTTAGACTTCAATTAAACAAATCATTAACATGTCAAACTAACTCCACATCCTAATTATCCTAATCATAAAATAAATCAAACATTTTGTTCCCATTAGGGATTGTCATGTCCTTTCTCTATTTTAAGTAGCATGGGGTGGGTGAAGTTGGATTCCTCTCTGCCTCCTTACCAAATCCAGAAGAGTGCCCACAAAAATTATCCAAATGATGATCATATAAATTTGACATAAATAGCTGGAAAATATAATGTTAAATCATACTTTCAAGGAAAGTAGCTATACATTTATTGTTGTTTTGAGTGACTTCCACTATGATACAAAGCAAGGTTTAAGGAGGGATTTGCGGTTTAAGCAATTGAGTAACTCCAAAACAAATGAGCTTTCAATCAATCATCAATCATGACTTTGAAGACTAACAACAAAAGAAACAACCCCCAAATCCATTTATTTCGCTTCTTTTTTGTACTTGATTTATTTGCATTTACAATAGTGATGGTTTGACTAACTGATCACACAAATCATGTTGTCTTATTCCTTGTAAAACTCAAGATCATGTTGTAATCAAATAGTTCATTTGCGTCACGGTTTGATTCGGCTCGAAATTATTTTTATGTGACTCGAACTTAATTTAGATGTATCAATCACGAGTTTGACACTAAGAAAATAATCCAATTTTATCTCCTTTTCACTTCACTCACTCACTCATTATAAATATTTATCAAAATTTTGACACATAAATTTTAATTCTTTTTGCACTCCTCCCCTCTAGCAAGTATCCACCAACACTCAGAAGCTTGAAATTATAACGAGGTCATGCATATTAATTTGAACACTCAACCAACCCTAACAAACTTATACCAAATAGCATCTTAATACTCGAATCAATTATTAATAAACCCGACCGACATTGTTTCAATGTTAGTCAGGTATGGGCATTCCTGACAAAGATGTCTCGACCGACTATACCCGACTAACATCTTGTCGGGTATGCATACCAAACTGATTTATAGTATATACCCGATCGACATTGTCGGTTTAGGTATGACCTTTTTTTTTCTAGCAATGACTTGACCTACTTACATGTTAATCGAATGATACTTTTTTCTAGTTGGCTTGCGTTTATAGGTAAGAACAGAACTCCACGTTTAAATCAAGAAAATGTAAGTGATTTTGTATTATTAAATCAAGAACTCCTTATTTCAAAAGTGAGTAATAATTGACTTGGAACCTAATCTTTTACGCTGCACAACAATTTATTTATTAATAGCAACCTATTCTTAATTCATCATGACCACAAAACTGTGTCACGCTTCAAGAATAAAGACATCGTCCAACATAGAAAATTAATTTCTATTCATCTTTATCATAATTTTTAATGGAAAGATGTAAAGAGCAGCATTAGGTTTATGACATAAAAAGAGGAAGATATGGTTGGCGCACTGAGAAAGGAACAGCCTAGGTAAGGTTAACATCGAACCTCAAGAAAATCGAATGACACCTACTTTTATATCCCTCTTTTTCTTCACCTATTTTCCATCAAAGTCCCTGGAATTTGAGGTTCTTCTCCTTCCACTTTGCTCTCTCATTGGTCATCTTTTGTCGCATAGATTACTTATAGTCTCTTTAGGGTTGCACCCGACTCGACTCAAACTGCGGTATTATGTGAATTCTTTTAACACATATTCTCACGTGTATGTCAGATTGATAATAATGTAAATCGGAGAAATGTCACGTTCTGACGTTATATTAAAATTCAATCTACTTAGAAACCCGAAAAGATATGTAGAAAGTACAAAATACATATCAATCATGATATTGTGTATGGAAATACGTGAACATATTATCGATTGAGTAAACCCTTTAAATTCATTTAGATGACATGCATTTGAAAAGAGTGAGCATCACATGTATGGCTCAAACTGGTAATGAGAATGACATTCTCCGATTTCAGTAATTCTTGTTGCAGAAGATTGCATTGTGTTTGAAGAAATGGCCATAAGAAAGAGAAAAAAAGATAATCAACATAACTGTTAATTGTTACTGTTACTGTTACTGTCAAGATCAATTGAAGAGAAGTAGATAAAGAAGCTGGCTTTGAGGATATGTCATAAGTGCCTATCAAGTGTCAATCTTGCTTGGCAGCAAGGGAAGACCAATCCTCCATTTTCAGTCAATTCCTTAAAGCTGTGGACTCTTTTGTCCTATAATAACCTCACTTGAAGACCCTTTTCCTTATATCAGTTTCTGCTGAAGCACCAAAGCCACAAGCCAAATGAACATGGTGGTTTATGAGGAGCAACTTGGAGTTGGAGCTGAGGATGTCTCTCTTGCTCGTCCCGACCCTGTCGTTTTGGAGCTCAATAGCTTGCACAACCAGCTCAAAGGTTTCATCTTCTCTATTTCATTCATTATCATACACATGTTCTGGTTTTGCAGCATAGTGATGGGTTTATTATGACTTGAGCCTATTCTTGCTTTTACAGTATTTGTCTCTTGCCTTTATATGCATATTTTGTTCTTATTTTTATTTGATGTCAAAATGCTGAACTTTTCTTTTGTTCTTGAATTCTACCAGAGAAGAATAGAGAGCTGGGAATTGCGACAGATGAGATCAGAGGATTGAAAGCAAGTGAAGTTCACAAGGACAAGGCTGTGGAAGAGGTACAAGTTCATTTTAGCCAAATATTTCTTCATTACAATTCTGTGATATTGCTGAGTTGATTGAATTTGTGTTTACAATTCTGGTTTATGATTTCCAGCTGAGGATTGAAGTGAATAAATTGGACGCAAGACTTAGACTCGCTGAAAATCTTCTCGAGCAGAAGGTAAGTTGAAACTTTAACAAGTTAACCAAATTATATGCATCCATGCTTAGTTTGTGAGAGACTAAGTGAGAACAAATTTATGCTGACATGATGATCAAATTCAGAATCTTGAAGTCAAGAAACTCGCGGAAGAGAAAAGAGATGCATTGGCTGGACAATATGCTGCAGAAGCAACTCTTAGAAGGGTTTATGCAGAACAAAAAGACTCTGATTCTATTCCTCTTGATTCAGTCATTGCTCCACTTGAGGCTGAGATAAGAATATACAAAAATGAGGTACATGTGTGAATATGCTTTTGAATTGTTTCCATGTAAAAAAGCAAAGTTGGCTGCTTAATCTTGGGGTTGTTCAGGTTGCATCTCTGGTGGAAGATAGGAAGGCTTTGGAACGACTAACCAAGTCGAAGGAATCAGCTCTGCTTGAAGCTGAGAGGATTTTAAGAAGTGCCCTTGAGAGAGCCTTAATTGTGGAGGAGACTCAAAACCAAAACTTTGAGCTGAGAAGACAGATTGAGATCTGCCAGGTTTGTTCCTTACAAGATTGTGTCAACCAACCCTTTTATGTACTGAAATGGATTTGAGTTAACAAACTTGAGTGTCGCTATATCCAGGAGGAGAACAGGATCCTCGAGAAAACTAATCGCCAAAAGGTTTTGGAGGTAGAAAAGCTTGGCCAAAGCATTCAAGAACTTGAAGAGGCTGTTCTAGCTGGTGGAGCTGCAGCAAATGCTGTTCGCGACTATCATCGACAGATTGCTGAACTAAATGTCAGAGTCTTCCTTATATGCTCTAGATATTGTAGTTTTTCATATTAATTTGCTAATGTGTAGCTTAAGTCTTTCAGGAGGAGAAGAGGACTCTGGAGAGGGAGCTGGCTAGAGTTAAAGTTTCAGCAAACCGGGTTGCGAGTGTAGTGGCTAACGAGTGGAAGGATGAAAATGACAAGGTCATGCCTGTCAAGAAATGGCTAGATGAGAGAAGGCTTATGCAGGTACTTGCATCCTAGAAACATTCTTGAAGCCATGAACATCAAAAGTTTACTTTGTTGTCAAAAGATGTTGTTTGTTAAGGATTTTACAGAAATGGTTGGTGTTAATATTCATTTGCATTGTGAATGTATAGGCAGAGATGCAAAGGCTGAGAGACAAGTTAGCTGTATCTGAGAGAGCAACAAAGGCAGAAGCACAACTGAAGGTGAATAAATTCGACTTTTGTTAGCATTTATCTGCTTTAAATCATTCTGCAGCACTAATGATGCCTGTAAATTTCAGGATAAGTTAAAGCTGAGGCTAAAAACATTGGAAGAAGGCTTAAAGCGCGTGTCGAGTGTTACCATCAATCCAGGGTCTCCCAGAGCAGGAAAATCTAATAACATCTTAGGATTCCTCACAGGCACTGGTGGATTGAGGAAGAAAAGTACATCACATCCCAGAGATTCAACAATTGGTAGAATCTCTGATTTGCACCAACTAATTGAAGAAAACGTAAGAGCCAATGCACATGGACAGCGAAAAAATGTCAATAGTTTGAAAAAGAAGCATGGTTCTGAAGAAAACATGGTGAGGAAAAGTATATGGGCATGTAGAAGCAAGGTTGCTGATATCAGTGGACAAGAAAGCACAAAATTGGATGGAAATCTCGATAAGTTCAACGATGACAACATAACCAACAGGGAGGATTCTAAAGGAAGTGCAAGGTCTGATAATGAAGATGTGGTTTCTTGTTTTCTGTATGATAGGCTTCAAAAAGAGGTTATCAGTTTGAGGAAGCACTGTGAGGTGAAAGACACTAGTTTGGATGCTAAAGAACAAGAAATAAAGGTGAGATATCAGGGAAAATGATCCCACTCTCTATGAGTGTCCATGTACTGAATTTTAATAGCTCAGGTGAATGTTTTTCAGATGCTGATGAAGAGGGTTGAAGCACTGGCGAAGGCGATGGAAGTGGAATCAAAGAAAGTGAAGAGAGAAGCAGCAGCAAGAGAGAAGGAAGCTGTATCAGCAAAGGCAAATGAAGTCACAAAGAGCAGAAACATAAATTCTGCAAGAAGGTTTGTAACATCTTTGAGATCTTCAACTCTTTCATTCCTTTTTTTCAACTGTCATAACTTTGACCTTCTGAGCCAGTTTGCGATTGCAGCAGGCTCACAAAAGTATCTTAAAGACTTGTATAGCAGAAAGCTGAAGTTGGATTAGACGCAACGAACAAATATTGAATATTTTCATTGTACATATCATATGAAAGTGATCTTATGATAGAGGTTGAAATAAAACTCAATTTATTTTGGAAAGGTTGAGTCATAGCTGATTGTTACATATTCTAGGAAGGTTTGGGATGGTGTTTTTATCTCTCTGTTTGAGATTGGTATATACCCAGAGATCTGTTGTGTTCATGTGTGCAATACTAGTTATGCAGATTGTAACAGTGATGTATTTGGAAGATGAAGTGAATATAAATTTATATTTTGCTTAGAGAATGCTAAAAGAATCAGGAACTGAAATTTCAATTTTCAGGAAAAAGAGAGAAATTCTAACATTAATGAAACATAATTTACATGTTGAGAAATTGCTCCTTACAACAAATTGCTATTGCAATTCACTAGACTTCACATCCTGGGGTTTAAAACGCACCCGGGCAAAAGATAATGTAAAATACCCTACTCTGGGATGGCAGATAAAGATGGCTGCCATTTCCGTCTCCTTCTTCTTCGGGATTGGACAGCAGGAGCTGGTTTATTCTGAATCTTCATTGCCCTTAGCTTCAGCAACTCCAGCTGCTTCCTCTTCATTACTATCTTGACCATCCTAGGTGTGCTTGTGCAGATCTTCCCGTTGACCAGTTTCGGGTAAATCAGATGCGGCACAAGATAGTATACACCTCCAGGTTGGAGCTTGGCGTCCGGTGGCAATGGCGAATATGGCTGGTTGTGCAGCACCAGTTTATAGCCTCTGTATGGACCAGAAGTGACCTTCTTAACTGGTGTTGTGGCTTTGAACTCTATTTCGCCTTCGCCAAAGATGATGACTCTGATCTTCTCCTGATCAGAAGAACAAAACATGCGATTCCCCATTGTGTATGGATCATATGGACAAGGACTTGACGCACTTATAAGTTATAGTACTGGTTTGCTTGATTTCACGTTTTAGAGTCTCAACTCCAACGTGCAAGCCATCAAAGTCTTAAAATATGCAAGGGAAGTCAATGATGCGGTCTCAAAGGTATGAAATACAAACTGACATGTGATAGTATATTAGTATTACCTGTGAAAGTCAAAGGTATATTATAAATATAAGTTAGATGTCCAAAAAGTCAGCTCCATGCATGAAGTGCCCCAAGTCAACTGCTAAAAACAAGTTTATGGTGCAATAGTTGACAATCCAATATAATACTAATTAGGATAACAAAACTCATCACAATTATTGGTTACTGAAATTAAGTCAATTCGGGCAAAATAAAAATGTGCATTTTCAATTTCAAGGATACTGCAGAGTATCTATTAACTAAACAGATTCAATTCAAGAAATCAAAGATAAGTCGAACATGAGAAGAATTTCTAGCATCTTTATAGAGAATTCACATGCTATTCATTTCAAGCATCTTTATAGAGAATTTTCAGCATCACAAATGTTGGTTACTGAAATTAAGACAATTCGGGCCAATAGGTCTGTTTTCAATTTCAACTGTACTGCAGAGTATCTAACTAAACAGATTCAATTCAAGAAATCAAAGATAAGTGGAACAGCGATTTTTATTTAACCATAATTCTCGGAAAAAAGAAGAAATTTCACCAACAACTCTCAACAAAATATCACCTACACATCAGTGGGGCTCAATACATTGTTAGTTCTTCACAACTCTATTAAACTCCCATGTACAAGTTATTTCATCTACTAACAGTACAAACTTATTCCCTTATGAAGTCAGATACGGCAGAAGGAAAGATCGAGAAGGAATTCATACCCTTTATAAATATTCAGTATGAATGTGAACCAAATGCATGTCAATGGCCCTATGCAGCAGCTAATTCATGCAAATTTCTTCTAGATTTCAACCATAGCTTGGCTTTCAGGTTGCTAGTCAAAAACCAGGGAATCTTCCGAGCTTCACGGAATGGAGCATTCAGGTCTGTCAAAAATAACTTGACGACACTAAACAATTCTTTCTCTCCATACCTGCGTTTCAGGGACCCCACACAGATTCCAAGCAATGGTGGAAGCTCTTCCCCAGATTCCAATGTCCTGGACAAGTCATCAATCCAAACATGTATTGCAGTTAATGCGGCCCCAATTGAGAGCGTCTTTATATACAGATACCACCCTTTGGGAGACTTGAGTTGTAAGCGCTTGTATACACCAAGCTTACGGCCAAAGTTGAATAGCTCAGAAGCTCTCTTCAGCAGATTGAGGTTGACACATATATCAATTAAACAGTTGCAGTATCTCTTCTTTAAATCAGCTCCAATGGGATTCAAAAGTTCAGAAACACTCTCTTCGAATTGCCCCTCACCGTCCTCTCGTTTCTCTAACAAAAGATTTATGATAAAACCAAGCTTTGAGTTAACCTTCTCTGCAAAAGCGGTAAGCTTAGCAAGCCCTTCCCTAGGAGTGTGGCTCAGAACATTTAAAAGACAACCACAAAATCGGTCATCTATAGGTATACCCAACTCTGTGATGCGACCAAATGTCCAGACAACATCATCAGTCCGATTAGCTTTCCCTAGGCCCTGAATTATAGAAGTCAAAACAAAATAACTAGGCACAACACCTTCTCCCAGCATCTGATACAACAGCAAATTTGCCTCCGAGATTCTACCGCTATAAGCATAAAGGGTAATCATGCACGAGTATGTCCACCGATCAGGCTTGCATATCCCTGACTTCTTCATGTCTTCAAAAATCTCAGCAGCTTCATTACTGTAGCCTAAATCAGAACACATTGATAATAGGGTATTGTACAGATGCATATTCAACGGTATTCCCTTTTGCTTCATCTCTCTATACACAATGAGAGCATCTTGACCATACTGAAAACTGCCATAGACTCGTATGAGAGCTGCATACGTGGCCTGATTCGGCAAAAATCCATCATCAGTCATCTCCTTGAATATAGTCTTTGCCTGCGCAGGCATCTTGGCTCTTCCCATAGCATCCAACAAAGTATTGTATATAACCAAGTTTGGCTTAGTACCCACGGCCTTCATTTCCTCGTACACCTTCAAGCATTCATCAAACTTTCTTACGAGTCCGTGAATTTTAATCACCATGGAGAACGCCACCGTGTCAATGTGCAACTTTGCTGTTCTCACATGGTCATACAAACTCAAAGCTTTATCAAACATAGCAGACTTCCCACAGGCATCAATCATAGCAGAATACGTGACATGGTCAGGATCACACCCAAAAGCCGGCATTTCCTCAAACCACTTCACAGCCTTCTCTGGCTTGTGACACATCCCAGCACAGCTAATCATAGTGGAAAAAGTAATGTTATCAGGCTTAACACCTCTCTCAAGCATTTCATCAAACAACTTCTCAGCTCTACCCAAGTCCCTACCCTTCTTACACACCTTCATAGTCACATTGTAAAAAATCACCTCTCTGGTCATCTTCAAGTTCTTCTGAAAGAACCTAAGGGCTAGCACTGCAGTATCTGGTTTAGTCAAGTGATTGAGAATAATCACAGCATCTTGCTCCACAATCTTATCTTTCAAATCTACCAAAACAGTAGAAACCTCCTTGTACTTGGATTTGGGCAAATTAAGGTACTCAGCTATCTTTATAAGAGCATTGTACCTGGCCTCATACGATTCCTTCCGGATCTGCACAGCCTTCCGGCTTTTGGGGTTCTGCCAGACACTCCTCTTGGAAAAAATAGCTTTTGGGCTCCCAGTTCTGGGCTGTCCCGAGCCATTCTGCTTCTGGGTTTCGTCCGAAACCTGGTCCTGGGTGGGTGGGCGAGAAGAAGGAGCAATGAGCTTGATAAAGTTTCCATTTTTAGGCCTCCGAGAGGGAGAGGGGATGGTTCCTCCATCTGGGTGCCCCAAATTGGGCGGCTTCGATGGGCTCGGCTTCTGGGTTTCGCGGCGGAAGGGGAGTTGAAGAGAAACCACAGTGATCCGGAAAATAGGAGCAGAGTGAGGGTTGAGCTGGGCGGAGCAATTGGGTGAGATTGTGCGCGAAGAAGAGAGGGAGTGAGTATCGTGGAAGAGCGAGGAAGATGGTGAAGAGGTGAAATTGAATGCCATTGTAGTGTCAGCAAATTGGGGAAGGAGCAGATGGGAGGTGATGGATCTTGCAGAACATGGATCAATCGAGATCGAGATCGAGATCGAGAAAGTAGATCACTTGATACCAACTAATAGTAATATTGCGTCTTGAACTGTGACGAAACGAAGCAACAAGGCAAGGCTGCGCATCGGGAGATCCGTCATTTACAGCTGCTCTGCTAGTGTGGATACACAACACTATCCGTCCGTGCCAACAAACAGCACTTTCACAAGGATAGAAGAATAAAAAAACTTTAAGGTAAATATTTTGGGGTTGGTATTAGAATTCCAACCCAAATGAGATTCTCCTTGCCCATCGGATTCCAGATTTCACCCGAATGGCTCGAGACCCGAGACTTGCAACCCACATAACCTATAGGTTATGAGATTCAAGACTCAACATGTGTCGGATGGGTCGAAAAAGTGTCGGGCATGCCTTGATCTACCCGCCGAACACCCCTAGATATGGGTAAGGTAGGGGTATCCATTTTTACCTGATTGACCCGGACACCCGGATGGCCCAAGGCCCGACTAACTCAAGACCCGAATAAAACGGGTGTAGAACCGAGTCTAGTATCTCTTACCTGCCTGGAAGTCGGGCGAGTCATAGGTTCAAATTTTGATAATTGAAGACCACTGACAACACGATTGTAGTAAGAATAAACAACTCATTCTCAATTCTACGCTTAACTCCTAAGATCAAGTGGTTCTATCTCTTTGAACCCTAGATCTGAATTACGTCGCTACCTGGAATTTTGTAGAGGGTGGGTCACAAGGCTACAACTTTGGGTGAGATAATCAAGAGTTGCATGCCGACTTCCGGGTTCAACCCGAGTGGCACGAAGACCCGATACATGCAATGCAATAGAGGACAAGCTAGCGGGT
>JAYMTP010003170.1:0-17622 GCA_036897365.1 Geranium brycei | reverse complement strand
CAGAGAAATTCAGGTCCCTCGAGCTCCTACTCTCGTTAATTTATGAATTTGTTCGCAGTCAGTTAAAGATTTGCTTCAATTCGATAGTTTAGATGTTGAAGAAATTTGAATTTGAATTGTGCTTTCTGGAATTTATTGTGTTGTATTGAGATGGCTGATTGTGAAAGTTTTGAACTGAGTTCATTTTTTTTTCTTCTAATTTTGGTTATTGAGATTCACAGAGAAATTCAGGTGTCTCGATTTCTTACTTTCTTTACTTTCACATCTTCTTGGTAGAGCTACCATTACCTGAACATGTTAAATTTATAGTTTAGATGCTGACGAATTTGAAATTAGTATTTGTTTTGTATGTTTTCTGGAATTTATTGTGCTGTATTGAAGTTGCCTACTGCAGAAATTTTGATCTGAGTTCATTTTTCTTTTTTAAATTTAGTTATGTGGGTTCAGCTCAATCTCGACTTGTTAGTTTTATCCTCTAGATAAATTGATGCCAGCTTTAGTTAGGTTGCTTTGCTTGTCGTCCATTGTTGATATGATGAGGACATGGTTTTTTGTTGTATATTGAAAACAATGTAAACATATTTTTTCTTCCCGCGACAGCTGATTCTTGAAACATAAAAATGAAAGCAAACCTGAGTCACATGTTGGTAATGAATATCAAGACTGATTTTTTTTATTCCAGAGAAACTCTTTTTATGGTTGATTATACATGTTGGATCATTGTTATTGTTGAGTTCTCCCCTTTCTCCCTAAAAACTCGGTAACATCGAGTTGACTGAGTTTCTGGCCGAGAATTTTAAAACTCGTTCCCGGTAGTTCAATTTTACTGAATTCTTACTCAATAAAAGTTGGTCAAAATTTATTTTCATATTTTACATATGCTTTGAAACTGTTCTATAATTTGTGTTTTTTAACTTGTAAAGTTGTTTGAAAGTATCTTCTTTACTAAAATTTTGTGATTTTTGTCTTTCATGTGAATTATATATGAATATATGAATATATGGATATCTAATATTTATTTAATACAAAATGAGTTTGGTCTATTTCTCCCCAAGTTTTCAAAACTTCTTATTTTTAGTCTCGCCAAGTTTTCCTCGATTCCGAGTTTTAGAACCTTGATCAATGTTTGCTTTACTATGGTTTTGGAGATGTATTTTCTATTTGTTTACTTTTGGTTACATTGAGAATGGTACATTGGTATTCATTCTTTCCTTTTCTGGTTGCAATTGACTACAGTCTGAGACAGATAGGGAGGCAGGGGACAGAAAAGGTGTCTCAGACAAACAGATTCGTCTTAAGATTTTTTCACCAAATGTTCTTGATATCACCTTGGTTGATCTTCCCGGTATAACAAAGGTTCCGGTTGGTGACCAGCCCTCTGACATTGAAGCTCGAATTAGAACAATGATTATGTCATACATCAAAGTTCCAACCTGTCTCATATTAGCTGTTACTCCGGCAAATTCAGATTTAGCGAACTCAGATGCTCTTCAAATAGCAGGAAATGCTGACCCTGATGGTAAATACATTATGCTATTTTGAAGTTGTCCTGAGTTCTTAGTTCACATCTGACACCTAGGTTTATTATGGCTGGCAGGAGTGCGGACAATAGGAGTAATCACAAAGGTGCTTGTTGCTATTCTAATTTTGACGTGACTACTGATATATTTCCATTTTCCGACCTTCCCTTATTGTATTTTATTTATATTTCAGTTGGATATTATGGACCGAGGTACTGATGCCCGTAATTTACTCCTCGGCAAAGTAATACCCCTTCGACTTGGTTACATAGGCGTCGTCAATCGTAGTCAAGAGGTACTTCTTTGGTTATATAAGAATGAAAACTTATCCCTCTATATGTGGTTATTACATGCAATTGCTGATGCGAAGAATTTTTTTCCATGTGGTAGATTTAGGTATTAGATCCATGCTATTGTTTTATTATTTCCCTTGTTTACATTCATATTCATGAAAGGATGATTTATTTTTGTATATTTCTGAGACACTCTATTGAGTCCCACGTTTCACTTGTATCCTATCATAAAGTAGTTTAGCTCTTACATATCTTGTAATTTAATATCGTCCTTGCTCTTTGCAACAGGATATTCTTCTTAACCGGAGTATAAAGGATGCACTTGTGGCAGAGGAAAAGTTCTTCCGCAGTTGTCCAGTATGACCATATTACTATTCAAGTAATCTTTATCACAAGTTTTTTTAATTTTCCAGTTATTTACTACTATTGTTTTCTTATAGATATACAACAGTATAGCTGATCGTTGTGGTGTACCTCAGTTGGCAAAGAAGTTGAACCAGGTAAATGTTGCTTCTTTTCATACCCCTTCCCCTTCCAAAAATCATAAAACAAAATAAGAGTAGTGCTGTTTTCACTCAAGATATTGTTCGCCCTTGTAGTCATGCGGTGATTACATTGTCACATTAAATTATTTGCAGATTCTAGTGCAACACATCAAGACTGTGCTTCCTGGTTTAAAGTCCCGCATAAGTTCTACACTGGTGTCCGTTGCTAAGGAGCATGCCAGCTATGGAGAGATTACAGAATCAAAGGCATGTTATATTTATTATCTAAATTCCTTTGAAACATCTGTTCACCCAAAGAAACATTAGGAAGCCATGTACTCCTTATTTCTAATTCAAAGTCATTTTGTTGAGGTTTTAGACTTTTAAGTTTATTACAATGATTCTTTTCTGCGGTAACTATAGTGCAAATTTTGTCTCAGTTAAAATGTGTAGTATTGATGCTACATATTATTATTTTCTGTCTACATTCTAGCTTTCTCTTTTAATTGTTTCTGCTGATTCGGTCTTATTTATATAATTAATAGGCTGGTCAAGGGGCCCTTCTACTGAACATCCTTTCGAAATATTCTGAAGGTAAATATCATGTTGCTTTCATCTTTGTCTTGGGCTTTCTATTGGATAATCCTCTATTTTTCTCTTCCCATTTTCTACTTATTTATTTCATTTTAACATCCATCCAAACCAATCCTTTAACTCATTCATGATTCATGAATTCTTTGCTTGGAACAGCATTTTCTTCAATGGTAGAAGGGAAGCATGAACAAATGTCAACATCTGAGTTATCTGGTGGAGCACGAATTCACTATATTTTTCAATCAATCTTTGTGAAGAGCTTGGAGGTATGTGTTTTGTTGTTGTTAGTTTTAGAATTTTGGTTTGCCATATAGTAGCAGTTTCTTATTTCATTTATTTATTCCACTTTCACTGGATTTTAGGTAAATTAACTCTGAAATTACTATTTTTTGTTGCATCTGAAACAATATATCATTTGATACAGGAGGTGGATCCTTGCGAGGACTTGACTGATGATGACATTCGAACTGCCATTCAGAACGCGACTGGTCCTAGATCTGCACTATTTGTGCCAGAAGTATGTTAAATTCTCATATTGCTATGTTATATTTCTTAGTTTGTTTTCCAGGCATGGTGTTTATATTGAATGTGTATCCTTTCACATAGTTCTTGTTTTGATTTAAGTTTCATCTCCATAGGTCCCGTTTGAAGTTCTTGTGCGGAGGCAAATATCTCGGTTGTTGGATCCAAGCCTACAGTGTGCCAGGTTTATATATGATGAATTAATGAAGGTATGTAGTCTGCATGTACTATCTGTTGCATGCTTTACATTTCAAATCCTGAAGTGATCTTTCTATCCTTTCAGATTAGCCATCGTTGTATGGTAAATGAACTGCAGAGGTTTCCAGTTCTAAGAAGGCGTATGGATGAAGTCATTGGAAACTTTTTGCGAGAGGGCCTTGAACCCTCTGAGACAATGATAGGACACATCATTGAAATGGAGGTAGTTGAATTCCACGTTATTCATGTAATATGTACTGTGTATATTCATTCTTATTCACCAATTTTAATGGCTCAAATTTGCAGATGGACTATATAAATACTTCACACCCAAATTTTATTGGTGGAAGTAAAGCTGTTGAGACGGCTCTGCAACAGGTCAAATCCTCTAAGGTGGTTTCTCTACCCGCTTCTCGGCAGAAGGTATTTTCACCCATTAATGACATGACTAGTTTTGTTTGTCTGGATCTATGTTTTGCACTCCCATATCATTCACTTTCTGATTATTATTTTAAAGGATGGTGAGGCACCTGTATCCGAAAGAAGCGTGAAGTCTAGGTCTATTCTTGCTAGACCTGTAAATGGGATTGTGCCCGATCAGGTATGACGTGCTTTCTCTTTGTTGGGTAAAAAACATTATATGTTGTTTTGATTGTACCGTCTTGAACGATTCATGTCATGATTAATTTGGTTGATTTATCATTATTTCTCTTGTATGATCTCTATTTGGTGATTAACAGGGTGTTCGGCCCATGCAAGACGTTGAAAAAGTTGCACCTTCAGGTAAGGTTGAACAATTTGTTTTGGGATTTATTTTTTTCACTATGCTATTTAGCACTTTCTGATGTAGCTTAAACTTCCTTTGTTTGTTTTTTCTTGTGAATAATAATATAGCACTATAATTATACACATTCTTTATTGTATGTTGTTGAATAATCAGGAAACCAAGGCAGTTCAACTTGGGGAATTTCATCAATTTTTGGTGGGAACGATAATCGAGTAACTGCAAAAGAGAATCCAACAAACAAGCCCTATAACGAACCTGTTCATGCCATGGAACAAGCTTTGTTTATGATCCATTTGAGAGAGGTATGCATGCTGGCTTACTGTTTGCCATTATGATTGCTTTTAGCATGCTTATTTTATCCTAACAAATATGTTTTTCATGCACTTAAAGCCTCCGACAGTCTTGAGGCCTTCAGAAGGCAATTCGGAGCAGGAGAATATTGAAATTGCAGTCACAAAGCTACTCTTGAGATCATACTACGACATTGTTAGGAAGAATATCGAGGACTTCATACCTAAAGCAATTATGCACTTCCTGGTAAGTCCATTTGTCTTTAGTTTCCTTTCAGCAGTTGTTTTAACGATATTTCTCGATTTTATTTTATTTCAATCAACTATAGCTATATACTACCGACCTCGAGCATTTTATAATCCGTTGATTTTAGGTAAATCATACAAAACGTGAGCTGCACAATGTCTTCATAAAAAAGCTATACAGGTGATCATAAGTGTCCCCTTACTGCTTGATTTTATAATTTCCCGACTATTTGAATTTGCTTTTTTATATTGAATACTGGCTCTGCAATCAAAATAGAGAAAACTTGTTCGAGGAGATGCTGCAAGAACCTGAGGAAGTAGCCACAAAGAGAAAGCGCACTCGCGATATGCTTCGAGTTCTTCAACAAGCTTTTCGGGTTAGTTTGTCTTCATTAAGCTAATGCAATAGTGGTTATGTGATCTAAAATTTCTAAAGTATCTTGGCTGAATCTGCATTTACATTAAAGAAAATTCCAAAAAAGTGCCCTATTATACAAAACTTTTGCAAAAGGGTGCTGTGAACTTCCTTTAAAAGAATTTCAATACAATGGCAAAAAGATGCTTCGTTGTTTGCATTTTCTCGCAAAATGTGCATTTTTATAAAATTGACGAAATTACTACTGAAATTAAGAAGTAAGACTTTTATAGCATAGTTTTAACTTAAAAATAGTATAAGTTGTATAACTAAAAAATTAAATTACAAAATTTGAACGTTTGAATTTTAGTTAAAAGATTAAAACAGAAAAACTTTTAATTTCTTTTAAAAAATAAATTTTAGTTTCAGGGGTAATTTCGGCATTTTATACAAATACACATACACATTTCCCAAAAAATGTAAACAACTCATCACACTTTTGCAAAAATTTCCGGGCACCTTTTTGCAATTTTCCCATTACATTAAGCTTGATCATGTGCATGTGACGACTGGCTTTGGCTGAGTAGCCCTAACTTGTTTTTCTACAACTCTGTATGTTTTAGAGCCATAGCGATGGGCTGACTTAGTTTGTTACTGCAGTTTTCTTGAGACAAAATCCATCTATGGTCGAATTAATTTGTTACCGCAGTTCTATTGAGAAAAAAACCCATCTTGTTTGGTTTTGCAGACACTGGACGAATTGCCATTGGAAGCTGAAACAATGGAGAAGGGCTACGGTTTGGGCAGTGATAACAGCACAGGCTTGCCAAAGATCCATGGGTTGCCGACGTCATCGATGTATTCAACAAGCGGTGGTTCCTACGAATCCTACTCTGCTTCTCCCAAGAACCCAAGGTCTCGGAAGTCATCAAACTCGGGGGAGCTGCAGTACGCAAATACAGAATCCAATGGAAGCGGGCGAAGCTACATGCCCGGTCTGTACCCGTCTGTTGACATGTAAGCTGGTCGAACAAGCGTATCGATTTTACTGTTATAGTATTGAAAATTTGTACCAAACATGTTCTCTTAATAACAACAGCCAGCAGTTTAGAATGCCAAATAAACTACCATTTATTTATTTTAATATATTTTGTATTCATAACAAAATATTTAATTAAACTACTTATTCACCAAAATTAAATGTTATGTAATTCGGGATTTGAAGATACTAAACAAAAAAAATTCTTTCTTTCTTGATTGATTAAGTGGTTGAATTTTTATGTGTTGAGAACAAGGGTTCGAGCCTACTTTCCTATTATTGCCAAGTTGAATTCGCGTAATCTCAGGAACCCTAACCGCCCGAGTGTTTATGGGCACCCTTTCCGCGCCATACCCCGTTGTTGTCCCGACCACTTCCATCAAAACCAAGCGAACAACCGAGTAATATCATCGATCGATCACATGGGTCATAGGAAGACATTCATGGCGTAAGTCGGCAAGGCTTGGAGGGCGGCTTTTATTAGTAATTTTCCCGCTCTCCATAGTAATTTTCCATCCCATTGATCAACCCGTAACTTGATTCTCTCCCTTAGGAAATCAAACGCCCCCTTTTTCCCCCCCTGTCAAATTTGGGAGACCCAAATAAGTAGCTGAATCATGTTCCGCTATAGGTCAGCACCCTCCAAACCGCTTCCTGCAACTCCACCTTGCAATTGGAACTGAATTGGATGGTCGACTTTCCAGAGCATTAACTTGCTGCTCGGACCGAGCACTTCCCGAACCCTCCCCGCCTCCTTAATAGACGCCCGACAATAAATATAAGCGTCATCAGCAAAGAAAATATGAGAAATGAGAGGAGCTCTGCAAGCAATAGACACCCCATCCAACCAATTACGTTCTTCATATCTTTGAAACAATGCCAACAATCTCAGAGCACAAATAATGAACAAATAAGGCGAGATTGGATCTCCTTGTCAGAATCCCCGAGTTGGAGTTGAAGTTCGAAGCTCCGCCCACTAGTCGTCACGACATAACGTACCGTCGACATACATTCGATAGTCATCCTGACCCAATGCAAACTGAATCTCATCTTTAGCATGATCTCCATGAATACCCATTCTATGCGGTCATAAGCTTTACACATATTTAGGTTTATCGCCATCTCCCCCATCATCCTTTCTTTCGACTTCTCAGGTGATGAAATGTTCAAAACAAATTAAACGTTATCTGGAATTAACCTGCCCGGTATGAAAGCACTCTGATTCTCAGCAACCAAATTTGCAGCACTCTCTTGAGACGGTTGGCGAGGACAAGTCATGAATAATTTAGGATTACAATTACATAGCATTTATAGTGAAGGACAGAGAACAAAAAATATACAGATTTCCTAATTTCTTGTCATTGGGAAAACTCTAGTAAACTATTGTACAAACACTTAGGAAAATTATAACTTCTATAAATTAAATAGGAAGTCTACAACCCAACAACAGTAAAAACTGTGGGAGTATCTTCTACTCTGTACCAGCATCACCAGCCAGCAAGGTGAAGAAAATACCAATAAAAGCCAGACACCATATCATTTCATATTGACATTCAAATCAAATCCAACACAATACTCATAAAATTATTACATTCCCATATTCCTTCTGTATCATCACATTACAACCATCTTTTCCCATTACATTACCAGCCCAATGCTCGATTCGCCAATTACCTTTCTCCCCCAACTGGCGAGTTATTTACAGCATGAGGCAGCACTACATCTACAGCAGAAGCAACGGCTATGGCCTCCACATGATTAGCTTCATCGTTATTCTGATCAAAACATTTGTAAGTTATTGAATGAGAAATGACGCCCACTTCGTTTCAGAATAAGTAAGATGATATGTGGCATTGACAAGAATATTCACCTGTTCGATTGCCTTTGGAGAAAGATCATCTGTACCCACATTTAAGGCTTTTGATATTTCTCTTAGAACACCCTGCAAAAAAGTCAAGTTTCCGTATTGAGATGTGTGAAGCATACACAAATATTTCATTTTCAGTCGAAGAATAAAACGATAAACTAGAAAGTACTCAAAGAGGTCCCGTTGACGAAAGATTCTCAGGTAAGCCAAGACAAAAGGGAAATCACCCTAAGCTTCCATTTATGATTGTGAGATAAAATGTTTTACACTGCATCAAATGAATATCACCGATCTAAAAATCACCGATTAGTTCTTTATTAATCCGATTAATATGCGATTAACCCTCGACTAATTCCAGATTTATTTATTTATATACTAGTAAAAATATTGTCGGGTGCTTAAGCTCCTGTAAACTGTCGGATGCTTTTCTTTGAGCTCCAACCTCATCTCATTTTTCCTCATCAAACATTTCCTGTAGCATTCACAATTGGTTTCAATGAAATAAAGACTCGACAAGATGTGCTACTTTATACCAAAAAGATTCCCAATTGACAGGACTGTTCAATTTGGAACAGATATTCTAATATTTGACAGTAGGGAAAACAAAATTAAGTACGGCTTAATTTTCCAAACTAACCTTATTAGCCCACTTGAGCCCACATGCATTACATAGGGTCCTTGGACCAGCAGGCCCACGGCGCATCATTGGAGTAGACTTCGAACTGACTCCACAATGTGTACACCTACAAACACCATTAGGTAGATAGTTACAAATACAATACAAGAAGAAAATAAAATGAGAAAAAGAAGAGAAGCAAGCTGTCATCTTGACACTCACAAAGTTTCCTGCATGCTATCGTCTTGCCCAGAACCCAGAGATTGACTCCAAACCGAAGAAGCTGAGCCCACATCATCTGAACCACCCTTTGATGACGTGAATTGTCCCTTTTTACGTTGCATCCTGATAACCATACATGGCATATTAGAATACAGAAGAAATCAAAATCAGAATCACCATGATCTGTTTTGCACATCATCAATACAGGCACAAAATAATATATAGCCACATTCAAAGAAGGAACCACTCTTCTTTTTCAAAGTACCTTAATGCAACCTCTTTTCTAACATTGTAGCGAATTTTCTTGTCGAAACATCGCTCCTTCCTCTTCTCCCTAAACCGACTCAAAGAAGCAGCTCTTTGTGGTTGGATTAACTTGCCAGAGAAGTCACCGAGACCCTAGAAGAAACATAGACAAATCAATTTTATTACAGTAAGAGAAAATAAACAAAAATATAACACAAGAAAAATACTAGAGGTATGCATCACTAAAATAAGTACATTACACTTAGATTATGAGAGGCTGTTCCCATTGGCGGACCAGGAATCCCAGAGGGGACTTCATATCCACCCAAAAGTAGTAATACTGCCTGAACCTGTGAAAATAAACCGAAAAAAGTTTGAAACCGTCAAAAAAGTTTTTCCATATTTAGACTCAATATCACTCACAGCCAACTCCCACTATAGAATGAGACACATTTACTCAAAACACGTATAAAGACAAAATTAAACATGCATTGCTCATAATTCATTAACACCTCCTATTAAGTTCTTGTTGGACTATCAAGACTCCACCTCTTTGTCAAACCAGTTCTTGGTTGACTAGTAAAATGATCTCTACATCTTTAATTACAATTAAGCATCCAGACAAAATATAAACGACACAACTAACAATCACACATATTTGAAACAAACAACAAAGTCTTGTCCGAATACACCCTCAGGTTGGCTACACATGTCTTTGAGTAAAACTCACTGATTCACAAACTAACCCTACCATATAAAAAGAGAATTACATTTTTCAGGTATGACATTAATTCAAATTACACGTACAATATACTGATAAAAGTACAAACATCACACAGTTCCAACTCCAAAATTCATCAGACTGTGAATTGCAACATTTTCAAGTAGCTTTACCAGCAAAACAGAACAATTTCATTTACACACACACCCAAAAGTACAAAACTTCAAGAAGCTAATTTCAGAACCAAAATGCAATTCAAAGCTGAGATTTTTCAGCAAACTGAACAAAACCCAGATGAAAAAAAGTGAAAAGGGGCAAAATCAGCTAAAACCCAGATGCACAAATGCACAAAACACAGACCTTGTCCGGCGAAACGGCGTCGAAAACATAAACCTCTCCTTGAAACGAGAGAGTGAGCTGATCGGCGCCTCCACTCGCAGCCACCGGAGTGAAATCAGAATCTGGAGCGTACAGAGACACGGCCTGAGCATTGCTGTCGACGCCGTTCATCATGACGATGGCCGAGTCCTCCTGGTATCGGATCTGGGGGTTGTCTATGGACTCTTCCCCGCCCAAAACGTCGTCGTTCTCTTCCTCGACCTGGCCAGGCATGTTCATCGCTCCCGACTCGTACATTGGCGCTCGATGGTTTGGTTCTGCCATTTCCCTCTCTCTAGCATTAGAGTTTGGGCTCAAACAGCACGATTCATGCGCGAAATCGGATAAAAATTCGAGTGAAATTGAGCAGAGCGTGGCGATGGAGCTATTAGCCCTAGAATTTGGGAAATTTTTGCCTGGTACAGGAGAGACGATGACCAGAGAAGAAGAAGATGATTGGGAAATAAGGCTTGGTAAAGCTGGATATTTACAGGAAATGCCACTGTATGTTACACATATCATTTTGCAATTTTATTAAAAGGACATTTTAAACGTCCTCATGAACCAGGTATGGAACTGAAAATTTGAAATCGTGTTTAATGATATAGCTTTTGTTATGAATTTGATATTACTATTTAATTTTTGTTCGGTTTTAGTTCTTGAAACTCAAGATTGTCGATTAATCGATAAGAATCAGATTGGTTTGTATCGCTACATGTCCACATATCGTCCACCTAAGTATATCATTTATCTTTTATTGGTATTTTGTTTGGAGATTTTATATTTTGATTTGGTTGTAATAATTAAATATTAGCAATAAAAGAGTCGTTTTGGCATATGTGAAAGATCGTATTCTGAGTAGAGTAGCAGGGTGGGAAGGTCGATAGTTGTCTCGAGCGGAGAGAGAGGATTAGTAAAGGTTGTATTACATGCTATCCCCGCATATGGATTTAGAGACCTTATTGAGTTAGGGGACGACATAAGGGCTTAAATGGTCTGCTATGGTTTTGTGGTTGTCATAAATTAGAGAGGATATGAGACCGGATCGGAGCTGGTGGAAGCAATGGGTACACGAGAAACGTTGAGATGGGCGCAATCTTCATTCCACACCAGGGTGGAGATTGAATCTGACTGTAAATTGATCATCCAGGCCAATAACGGTTCTCCGAATATGCGATCCCCGTTGGGGTTGGTAGTCGAGGATTGCAGAAGGCTTATTGAAAGGGCGTCGAGTATTTCAATTGTTTTCGTTCCACGATCAGAGAATAGGATAGCTTATACACTTGTTAGAATTATGTTTTCGAGGTATGATTGTCATTTCGATAAGGAATGTTCCATACTTTTTGGGTAGCTCGTACATTAGCTAAAAGATAATACTTCAGTTTTTGTCTAAAATAAATGATTAAATATTAATATTTGATTTTTCAAATTCGACCTATAAATCGAGCATGAATTCAAGATAAAAAATCTAATCGAATCCAACTTAATATGACCGGAAACGAATTGTTTAGAACTAAACTGACAAAAACCAAATCTAAAATCGGACCATTTTTCACATATGATTCCGAATTTAATTTCCATATATTGAGATCCTGGCCGGTTCGGTTTCGGCCCGGAATCAGTCACTACACGTGGATTCTCTTATCATTCCACTTCGATTTTCCGGGAAAATTTGAACCCTCCATAAAATAGAAGAGCCCAGAAATGAAATCACATTGAGAAAAAAAGGAAACTTGTTTTTGGAGAAGAAAAGCTGAAACAATGAACGTAGGAGAAGAGGTCGAGAGACTCAGAGAAGAAATCCAGAGACTCGGCAAGATCCAACCTGATGGCTCTTACAAGGTACCCTAATTTTTAGCCCTCTTTTAATTACATTATCATGTATAATCGAAATTTTGAATGATTCTGATTCGATCAAGATCTGGGTCGCTTCGATCGCGTCAATGGGTATCTGAATATGGATCTGGATTTTACTTTCTGGGCATGGCTACACATTTCTGTGTGCTTCTAGATTGAGGTCAAAATGTGATTTTTCATGTCATGATTTTTGGCTTATGTGGATTGTGGATTTGGTTTCTGTTTGTTATATTGGAAAAGGGCTCATATGTTGTTGGTTAATTGTTGAATTGGGTTTGCATTATGTGTCTGTTTCATTGTTGCCAGGAGTTAATAGCCAAAAAAGCATTAAAAAGAAAGTGTATTTAATAGAAAGTGTCTCCCAATATGGCATACAACAATAAGATAATAGACCAAACGACGCGGGTGAAGTGGTAGAGACATCACGCGATAAGCATCAGATCGCTGATTCCAATCCCACGTTAGTATTCAAAGACGGGTTTATTTGGAAGGTGGCGGGGAGAGGAAAGGGAAGGAGGGGAGTGTAGTAGGGATGGTGAAGGGCATGTTTGGCATAGGAGGCAAAGCAACCTTAGGCAGGTTAGGGATGGTTGGGAATGGAGGAAGGGAAGGTTGGGGCAGATTTGGCATGTTTGGGACAGTTGGGAGAGGAGGAGGGATTGTGGGTTTTAGCATGGATGGGATTGGAGGCAATGGTGGAAGCTGCTGGAGATGGCGAGCCGCGAGGCCGACATGGATGCTTGAGAGTAGCAGACAAGCCATGAAGGCCAAGAAGAGTGATGATTTGTGAGAGGCCATGGTGATGGAGTTGCAGGTTTAGTATCAGAAGTTTGTTTTTGGTGTGAGAAATGGAGAGCTAGTAAATGGGTTTATATAGGTTTTTACTGATATGATATGATGACATGTTGTGATTGGTGGCATTGCTGGTCTGTTTTGTTGGGAGAAACTGAACAACCTCAGAATTTTTTTTCTGGGTAGCTCACCTTTGTGTCATAGTTGGTTGGGTTGATGAGTTGATACATAATAGTACATAAAAATATAATTTGGAGTTTGATTTGTATGGTTATCAAACTTGACTTCTAAAGAGTCTCCATGACACCTTGCACTATTTAGCTTGTATAATCTTGCAATGATCTTTATATCAACAATGTCTAAAAAAAAATGTTAGGTGCTAATTAGGAGAGAGGGCACTATGAGACTAATCGAAGATTAAATGATTTATTGGAGATTAACAAAAGATTAATCGAACAAATCGATTTTTAGAGCATTGGTAATAATTTAAATAGTAATACCGATAGTATGGGGATTGGAACCAGCAAACTAATGTCTATTGCATGAGAGTTCCGGTGCTTCACCCACGAACTTTGATACAGATTAATCACAATTCACAAGTAACCCTCTACAAGAAAATAATAGGGATGGGTTCTCAACTTTTCTCACCTATGAGGCTTTAGTACATATATTCAATTTCTTCTCCAAGTACTGAAACAGTTTCTTGTCTATTTTTTAAAGGGGGAATTTAAATTGAAAGCTAGCTTTAAAGTTGTGGAGACGGTGAAAACTATGGAACTAGAAGATCTCTATAGTATGAAAATGGTGTTTCCAAATGAAAATCCTGGCTTCTAGCTTCTTGTATTTTGTATTCAACTTCAGTGCAATTCTTTTATCTTCAGCAGCTGGTTTAGCTGGTCTTTTTAAGTCACTGACTTGAAATGTCCTAAGAACAGAGGTGTAAACGAGACAAATCAAGCTTAAATATATCATAGCTCGAACAAACTTTTATAATTAATCTGAAATTCGACTAAAAAATAACAATTAAGTTTGAATTCGAATTGAGTAGACTTGGTTCTTATAGTTTTCAATAAACAATTTATTAAAATATAAAAAATCTATTATAATAACTATATAGTTGTGTAAATATATACGAGCTGGCTCGCAAGTCTATCCAACAATGACTAGGCTCGAGCGTCGGCAAACGAGCCCAAGCTCAAATCCAGCTTGAACCAAATCAAGTTCGAGCTGTTCGTTTATAACCCTAACTGCGAGTGCAGTTACTGTAGAGGATCCTCGTTAGCTTTGGTCTGTTTTTTTGCTTAGTTGGTGAGTTAGTTGACCTGCATATAGAAACAATCCAAGTTCCCTCAAGACAATGAGAACTCTATCTCTGTGTTGGTGAGTTATGGTTTGGATTTGGTTCCAGCAAATGCAGATTCCAATAGTAACACACAAAACCAATCTTTCTTCACATCAACATGTCTGCTCTTACTAACAATCTACTAAACAATTATGACAAAATTTATTTTCAATCCACAAACTGAATCTATAAAGGGAAACTGATCTTTACTTCTTTGGACAGCAGTTGTATTCATAACCAGATTCTTGAAAGCTTATCATGTTTTATTTCTTAGTCTCTACAGTGTATGTAATAAACATATATAGGAAAACAAAGCCAAAGATAACAAATAATAAGTATACTAATGGAAGAAGATTCAGTACAAGCAATTGAATACAGCAACAAACGGCGAAAAAAACAATGAGGGGGCTGCATAGGCATCCCAACTACAATACTTCAACCATGAAAGAAGATAAAATTTCAATACAAGTATAAACGAAAACACAATGAATAACAATAATGCCTCCAAGTACATATATAGAACACCCCAGGTCAGCGATTCAGAAATGGCACTCAAGGGCTGGTTTTGGAAGGTGGCGGAGAGAGGAAAGAAATGGAGGGGAATGTAGTAGGGATGGTGAATGGCATGTTTGGCATAGGAGGCAAAGCAACCTTAGGCAGGCTAGGGATGGTGAATGGCATGTTTGGCATAGGAGGCAAAGCAACCTTAGGCAGGCTAGGGATGGTCGGGAGTGGAGGAAGAGTAGGTTGAGGCAGATTCGGCATGTTTGGGACAGTCGGGAGAGGAGGAGGGAGTGTGGGTTTGGGCATGGACGGGATTGTAGGCAGTGGAGGAAGTTGCTGGAGATGGCGAGCCGCGAACCCAGTGTTAATGCTCAGAGCAATGCAGAGGACTGCGATGAATGCATTGCAAAAAGAGGCCATGCTTGAAGGATGTGGTGATCAAGTAGTTTCTGGCTGTGTATTTGTTGAGAAAATGGAAAGGCAGTGTTGGGTTTATATGGATAGAGCCTAGAGAGGATTTGTGGGGATTAGTAAAGCCAATGTGACACTCTAGATGGCAAATTTTCAAGGGTGGTTCAAGTTTCTTATTGTTTGTTCAACTTCCTATAAACTGTCATTGTGGTTGGTTTGCTAGATTTTGTAATGGTTTTGGCAAGGACTAGGAACACACTGTTTCTGAGTCTTGGTTGTTTATCTAAATTTGGTAATTATGCATCATCATTCAAGCTTTTCCCACCAACCAGTTTCCTGAATGTGCATATTAAACCCTATCCCATGCCCTATATAACCTCAAAGCCAACTATCAAGGGGAAGAACATATATAATGTATCCTATTCAAAGCTTGTGATCATAAAACATAGGGAAAATGACACTTACATACACCTAAGTATCGATTTTCGACACTTAACTGCACCCAATTGAAAACATACATTATGAGGTACCCAACTTTAGTTTTGGGTGATCTAGGTACCCAAATTTGACACTAATTTAGGCCAAAACTAAAATTGGGGTACTTCATAAGGTACGTTTTTAGTTGGGTGTAGTTGAGTATCAAAAGTTCGATACTTTCCATACATTATGTGTTAATGTTAGGGAGATCCTCAACCCAAGACTCCAAAATAAGACAAAATCGGGGGAAGAACATATATGATGTAGCCTATTCAAACGATTTGATCATAAAAAATAGGGGAAATGACACTTAGATACATCCAAGTATCGATTTTCGATACTTAACTACACCCAATTAAAAACACACTTTCGGAGGTACCCAAATTGACACTCGTTAGAGCCAAAACTAAAATTGGGGTACTTCCTAATCCACGTTTGTAATTGGGTGTAGTTAAGTGTCAAAAGTCGATACTTATGTGTATTTTTAAGTGTCATTTTCCCTACAATATATGTTAGGGAGATCCTCAACCCGAGACTCCAAAATCACACAAAATCGTGGGAACCCTACACATTTCCACCATGTTGATAATAGTACAATTGCATATCCTAGCCAGAGTTCTTCTATTGAAGGCATTAGTACTACTGAGTAGCAATCTGAGGAATATAGTTAAGCTTCCTTCAGACAAGTTCTCTACCTACAACACAGAACACATAAACAATACTACAAAGTGAACAACTTCTAGCCATGCCATATCACAAAGAACCCATTATTGCAAACAAATACACAAGATAAGCATTTCTATTCGCCAAAAGAGAACCCGATGCTTGAAATTTCAAGTAGCCCTACTCTACACCATCCATACACTACAAAGCATACAAAACAAGAGCAGCAGCTACAAAACATAAAAAAGAACGGGCCATACCTCTCTAACCAGCCTTAACCTTGTCGTCACCCACTACATTAAGGATCGGCAGGCTACTCAAGAACTCGTCGAGGCCCTCGAAAAACCCAATGCCTTCGATATTATCCTCCTCCCTATTCCTCGCCCCCGCCCCGTTCCCCTCGCTCCTCCCTTGCTCCTCAACGTCGTTGCTGAACTCCACATTCAAATCCAACTTCCCCAAGTCCTTGGCCGCTTTAACCGACTGCTTCTTCCCGCCGCTCGCCACCAGGTGCTTGTTGGGGTTGGCGCTCAACGCGTGCACCACAACCACCTCTCCCTGTGTGGCCACTGCGGCCAGCTTCCTGGGCCGGCCCACGGGGCCTTTCCCCTTGCCATTGTTGGCCTTAGCCTTCTTGTTGCTCCAGCGACCACCCCAATCATCGTCGTCGTCCGAGTCATTGCTCATATCGGAAAGGTCTATGAGCACATCAGAGTCATAGTTGTAGTTCTGCTGGCGGGCAGGGGCCGGGGCGTGCGGGTTCCTCCTGGGCCTCCCGCGGCGGGATTGGGTCTTCACCTCCGGGGTGACCGTGGGCTTGCCGTCGGGTTGCAGAGGGCAAGCGAACATCCCCAAAATGGGGCTCCAATTCGAGGAGACCGATTTTGGGTTTCCCGAAAACCCTAATGGGTAAAATCCCCAACTACAGAAATGGGGATTTTCCCCGCCGGAGGCAAGCGGCGGCGACTCTATCACCGCCGCGTGGAACGCCCTCCGGCAATTCTGGCACCGCAGCGCGCACTCCTCGTACCCTTTCTGGTACTCGAACAGGTGGTAACAGTACGGGCACGCGGTCCAGAAACCCGGAACCTCCTCCGGTTCCGGTTCCGGCTCCGCCACAGGAGCAGGCTCTGCCTGAATCGGCCGGGCAGCGGCTCGATTAGGCCGAGCCCCGCGCCCCTCCCTGACCGGGCGGGC
>JAYMTP010003169.1:0-17628 GCA_036897365.1 Geranium brycei | reverse complement strand
TTGGGTTCGATATAAACTCAGGGTCGTAATTTACTTCCCTGTATTACTTGCGACCAGTACACTGCCGGCACGTATCGTAAATCACACTCGCAGATTTTTGCGGTTGGGTTTCGGTGCATCAAGTTTTTGGCGCCGTTGCCGGGGAAAACGGTACAACTTTTAGTTACCAATATTTTAACATTCATGACTTAGTCTTAGATTGAGACTTGGTATAAAAAAAATTTTAACAATTTTATTTTCCAAATAATGCGTTTCCTCTTTTATCTTCTTGAATAACCTTGTTTGTTAGAAAGGGTCATAATCACTTGGTTTAAATGTTCAACACCTCATTTGGTTTGCCTCTTGTTGATTCAGAACTTCAGGGCGTAGACGTGCGATGTCAGGAGTTGAAGAAAGCAAGGAGTCCAAATGAGTTGTAGCCCCGTGGCAATTCATTGACTACGGGAAATCTCAAGTAGCGCGGTTGAAAACCAGAAGGAAAAAGTCTTCAGTAAATGCAAGTGGTTCAAGTACTTTTCAAGTCGTGAAAGCCACAGTTAAAATTTTGGTATTCAACGGAACATGAGACTCAACGAGTCCAAGTGTTTAGTGCCACGTTCAAAACAAATGAGATGCAAGAAGATTCAGTTAGGATGTTGCTCTTTTCGTTCACACTAACGGGAGAGGCAGAAGTCTGGCTCCAAACTTTACCCGAGAAAAAAACCACTACTTGGGAGAGATTAGCTCACGAGTTCCTCGTTGAGTTTTCCCTTTCAGTAGCTCTTAAGTCCGATAAAGAGAAAGGGAGTGTTAATTCCACTCCTCGCACTCAAACTCGTACCTCAAGAAAGTCCAAAGGCAAGTCCACTTTTCAAGCAAGACCACGTGACTTTTGTCCAGTGCTTACTCAAGGGAAACTTTCTGGCGACCAACCTACCTTCAGAGACCGAGTGGTGAAATGTCTGGTACTGCATCAAGAAGGAGATAAACAACTGGATCAGCAGATTCATCGTATCCGAGTTCAATTAGAAAATTTGGTCGCGGCTTCCCTTAGCCGAGCCGAACACCTTAGACTCATACTAACGAAGCTCCAACAGATGGACTAATCTCCAAATTTTTGTTTCATAACTCAATAATTGTCTAATAAAATTATTCTCCTGATAAAATGTTCAGTTTCCATGCCTTAAAGGTGAAAACGGGAATAGATCGAGAGAGGTTCGAAAAGATCCTGTATCAGAGGGAATAATCCTCTCGTGGTCGCCGACCACGTAGTCGTGGTCAGGGTCGGGGTGGAAAATATTAGAGTTCCCACGCTGACGTATGATCACGCAACGCCACCTCAGAAATTTTCACCGTGGTCAATCCCGTGGTCGATCGATTCCTATAAAAATATGATTCTCGACGCTCACCCCTTAACCTATTCTTCTGAATCTTCCAGCAAAAAAGCCATCAAAGAGGAGGATCAGCACGAGAAACTTTAAGGATATTGTACGAGACAGTATTGCTCTAAACAATCTTCAATTTTTGGTTTGAAAAACTGGAAAATTTCTGGAAATTGCGAAGAAGACAGTGACCACGGACCAACACCACGGACCGTGACCAGTATTGATGCATACCATGGCCAACCTCACCACGCTCCGTGGCCATCTGCGTTGCTCCGTGGCCATTATTTTCAAATCGATCTTCTCATATATTTTTTTCCTGTTTGAATGGCCAACTATCAAGGGATGTATTTAGGAACTGCTGGTTTGGGTAGAACCCTAATGAGGGCGTCTTGCACACTCCTCAATTGGAGTTTGGAGATGAAGAACACCGTGCAGCTTTTGCAAGATTGCTCAACACTCCTTTTGTGAACAGTCATTCTATGTGATTGAGACGGCCGAGCAAGCTGGCATCGAGATAGAGATGGCAATGCGTCTTAATGACATTGGGTGGGCTCATCCCGAGCATTTCAAGTTTTCAACATTCGAGGGGCTGAGCCGAGAATTTCTTGCAACATTCCAAAGGAATTAAGAGTGGATTAAATTCCGTGTTTGTGGAAGGGTATGTAGTTGTAGGGAAACGCAGGATTTCATACATAGCAGCGGAAGCAATATAACAAAAATTTAACCGCGTTCCTAGCAAGGATCTATTGTATGTTTAAGTCAAATTGATGAAAGGGTTAGAAATCTATTAGTTATCTCTTGTAGATCCGGCTTTACACAACCTTTGAGAGTGAACATGTCCTTCACCAATCAGTCGAAAGCGTCTCCTTTGGGATGCGCTCTCTACCGGTATCCACACGAACAAGTCTTGATCGAAGCTTGACGAAGATCAACCTACTAGAATTGATCTTCTCAAATCAGATCTAATTAAGGGTTAATTAGAACTGGAGTTTTAAGAGTGGAGTTGCTAATGTTGCGAATATCGCATTAGGGTTTCATGAAACCAATGCAACATATATATAGGCAATAGGGTGTAGAGCTTTTATTCCCAATAATAATCCTACGTAATAATGAATTTCCAATTCAGAATTTACTCTAAAATTTGTGCTCCATAATTTCTCAATTGCCTAATACAAATCTGATTCGTATTAGGAAATCGGAAAAGGAATTTCCCAATTGCCCCAATTGCCTCTCTAAGAAAAAGTATTATTTTATTACTACATATATCATCCAAATGTTAATTTGACAGATTAACCAAATAAAATAATCATAATGATACAATACAATAATATATATTTTTTTATTTATTATTAAAATATTAAAATGACATAGCAAATAGAATATAACATATGTGGTTGGAATATAAAAAAAGCACATCTCTTCTTTCTCTCTCGAAACGTCCTCTTAACTCTCTTCATCTTCTTCCTGGGGTCACCGGAGTTGCGGCCGGTCTCCGGCGATGCTCTCCGGTGACCCATCCTTACTTAGGCCTGGGCGTGGCTGGAGGGACGAGCAAGGGCTTGACTACATCGTGGACGGAGGAGGAAGGAGAGGCTGCTCAGGCCTTGCCGGAGCAGCAAGCCACCACGGTCGAACCTAGGCGTCGCGGAGAGAGAAGGGTGGAGAGGTCGACGGAGTAGGCCCAAATCCGGACCTTTCCAGATCTGGTTTTGGTGGAGCTCCGGTCAACTCGACTGAGGGACAGGGACTCCGAGATGGAGGTGGGGTTGGGGGATGCTGAGAGAGGGACAGGGAGAAGGAGCTCCTCCGTCACACCTCGAGCTCCGGGGAGAGGGCCGAACGGAGGAACGACATGGGTGAGAGGTGGAGGTCGCACCTCACTGTTGTGGTGGCGTGAGGGCCGAACCGAGGAGGCCTCGAGTTCTGGGACCAGATTTGGGCTTCTCCAGATCTGGTTCTTCCTCTAGGGCAGTGCTCCGGCGAAGGCGAAGGCGAGGAGCAGGAGGTAAGGGGCTTCATGGCGGAGGAAGGGAGCTCGAGGTGGATCTCAGGGCTGGGTTGCGGGCTTTCCGGCAAGGCTGTTAGGAGGAGGATGCTCGGGCTCGCTTCTGCTACGGTGGAGGAGGTGGCGACGAGAGAGAAGATGGAGGAGAGGTCGACGAGAGGAGGGAAAGAGGCGCTGCTCCGGCGAGTGCGTGGAAGAGGGACCTCCCTGCAGGCCAGGGCAACGTTGCCGACGAGTTTTGCCAACAAAAATGGCTGGTGAAGGCCTTCGACGTAGGTTGCATGGAAGTGACGCTTCACCTCCCTTCGTTTGTGTTGACTTTTTGGTCCTTTGACCAACTAGACAAGTCCTAGACCGGTTTGGTCTTCCAGCTTCCAATACTGCCGGTTCACCTAGGGTTTTTTGAATTCTTTCTCCGTTTTTCGATGTAATTTTTTCCCGCTCACTCGGGCTCGACATGTATTTTTGCCTTTTGTCAATTTAATATTATTGCTGATAAAAAAAATATATAATTGGAATGAAATAACGTATGGATGCTAAAAAAATAGTATATATTATAAATTTTATATTAAATATAGCATTCTATTGGAGATACTCTAATAGCATGCGGTTGGAATTGATATATCATATTTTGTATTAGAGAAGCAAATAGAAACAAATATAGCATGGGTTGAAAGATAGTCTAAGCTAATACCTGAGGAGCAATCCCAATTCAAAAATTGACAGGACTCTAGGTCCACACCCACATTTTATAATTAACATAGTAGTAAACAAGAAACCTTGTCAAAACACCAAGATTTGGGAAACAAACTTTAGGTCATATATGCAACTAAGTCACTGCACATAGAGAGAGTTACAAGGCAAGGACTATGATACACATGTTATGATTCAGGATTTCACTGAACTTTTCCATGGTATCTGGGGAGTGAACTTTCTCAGTTTCTGCTGACATCTTTTTCTCCTTGAGAATCACCTGCCGTGGCATTACTTCCAGCAAGAAGCTCCCTCCATTCCATACAGCTGCAGACACCTTGAGTATCTGGAAAATCACGTGTAGTTCATATGACAAGAAGATGGGGACTGTGAGTGCCATGGTTGCTACTGTGAATATGGCTTGGAGTAGGATGTACATGAACAGCCGATTCTGATCCCCCAGCAATCCACTTAATCGCCACCACACATTGTTTGCTTTCTGTGCTTTTTTTGAGAGCTCCCTGCAAAATCAACGAAGTAAAATGGATTCAGCTAAAATGAAGAGGAACAAATCAATTTCATGTGACCCAGTCTACATGTGTGCGGGTGTGATGGGAAAACCTGTAAGAAGTCATGACTTCAGGATCTCTGAGCAGCCTCTGCCGACGTAAGACATTGACAATGAGAAAGTAGAGGGCCTGCCAGAGGGTGTAAGCAACTAAAGGAACCATAAACAGCCATATCCACAGATAGACTTGGCCTTCAACATAAGGCCATGAAGCTCTGCGCAGTGCTCCTTCAGGGTGCATAGCTGCAAAGGTTGTTGGATCCCACCATCTAATGGTGAAAAATGCTATCCCTGCATACACAACTGTCTTTGTTCAGACTAGGGAGCTCTCAAGTTTTACCGATACTTGATCAACAATTATAGTGGGAAACAAAATTTTCATCTTTTGAAGGGGTCCACATGTACAGTGTTAGTGATATTCCTTTCTATAATTTATTGAATACATTAATGGACTCCAGGAGAAAAATCAGCATTTTGCTTCTCAATTCATTTCTAGATTCGAGAGTAAAACTATGCACAGTTTATATGGAAACTTAAGAGCCTTTTTAAATTTACAAGAATGATACCAGAATTATTCAGAAGCAGTTAGTCACAGCATCAATACAGCAAAGGTTGATGTTCTCTACATATGCAGAGTTTATTTTAAGAAGTCTCAAACTACATTATAAGTTTGCACATGAAAAAGTAGATAAACTTTCATCCTCAACTTTACTTGTCAATCAAGGCATTATATGTCTTACTGCCCAGAGATAACTGAAGCCTGACTAATGCTTCCATAAAGAACTTTGTCATTGAAAGATATCTGAGTCAAAGTCACATTTACACAGCCAGGGCGAGTATTTATAAATGCACACATTAACAGAACAAAATTAAAGGCAGAATGTCCCATTGCTCACATTATTTGCATTGCGTTCACAAAGCACGTTGCAGAACTTGATCATATTTGAAATTTTCATTTAAAATAAAGTGATTCAACTCACCGGGTAAAAGATGAATCAGAACACTAACTATTTTGTCAACCGAGCTGAAAACCAAGCTACAGCGCCACACAATCAACGCCCATGCCAATGGTCCCTGCAGTAGTCATCAAGAGAATTAAAACTTGGACATGGTAAATCATTCATTTACAAAAGGTTTTTGGTCTCTTTACTTACCTCGGCAAAAGAGAAGCAAACCATGAAGAACTTTTCATTTTTTGGATATAAGAGAAGATCAATCAAGAAGATAGTGTTGGCATAGTAGCAAAAATCCTGAAACACAAAAATAGGCCAAAAACATGTCATTCCTTTCTATTTTCTCATCCCAACGATTCATGTTAAGAAGCTAGCTTGTTGAAGCTTGAGATCTAGAGAGACAAAATCCAGGAAGATCTGAAAAGAGTATGACAAACTTGAAAGAGCATCAACTAAATTTCAATCATCAATATCCAGTGCTACCATCTTAAATGTCACACATTTAAATTATGTGAATGTACACTCGTAATGAAAATATCATATCCTTTGCATACACTCACTGTCTGAGCTCCATTTTGCTTAAGTACTATTAAAGCAATTCTCAACTTACAGTGTATTTCATAGGTAACTACAATATGTTTTTCAATTCAAGTTTCAATGTCTTGAGGCATGTTAAACCTAAAGTTCCACACTAAAACTTGTATACAGGTTGGCATTCTCCTCAACTCTGACATAGTGACAGGTTTGTTCATGTGAAGCCATACTGTTAGTGTTACTTCCCACTGGTTACAATGGATTATATGCCTGATATTTCACATGGCACAATTACCTAACTGTTTTGTAGTTTTCTGTTGGAGTAGCCACATACCTAAGCATGGACCTCTCTGCTAAGGAGAGAATAATAGAACTAATATATGTTTATGCATCTTTGTCACATATCTAACAATCACGGGGAGCATCAGAAAGATTGGGTGAATCAAACCACAAAAAACTTAAGGTGTAAGAATTACAGCTTACCAGTAGATAGTAATGCCACTTTTTGAACCTGTAGTATATCCATCGAAGAGGTACAAAGGTAAAATAGAACAAACAATATACGTAAGGAACATCCTGGGGCCCTGAAGGATTCCAAAATTAACAATGAAATCAACACGTTTCTCAAATTGAAACTAGGTACTATTATCCCAACCCAATGTATAAATCCAACAATTTTACCCACTTGCACCCAAGAGGAAGCAAAACCCGCCAAAACCAAGAACACCCATCAAATGGGTAACCTGAAATATAAAAAACAACCCAAACCAAAAATCAATCTCAATATATTAACGCATAGAATGAACGACCAAACAGAACAATCTCATATAAGTGTTTGGATGAACCGAAAAACAGGAACACAATGAATGAACAATAAGACACCTTATTGATGAACCTCTCATGTTCCTCGGCTTGTTTAGCAATTTTAACCGCCTGTTTGGAGAGGATCTCCTTGGTATGAACAGCTTGCTTGGACAGCTTCTCCTTCGCCTGAGCCACTTTCTGCAAAACAAGAGACGCACAGATCGCAAATGTCAACAAAAACCAATAAAAGAGAATCAGAGATTAGAAGTACCTGTGATCGATCCTTGAATCGCTGCTTCACAGTGGAGAAGGAATCCCCATTGGCGTCGTCCGCAAAGTCATCGTTGCTGCTGGACATTTTTGGCTGTACACAGAGGAAGGAACAATGATACGAGAGAGAGAAGTCGGAAACGGAAGGACGAAATGAAGGAGAAGGCACAAATCTGGGAAAGGCGGTCTCGTTGTTTGTGTCTCAGCTGCTAACACACAGAATCTACACGTATCATTATGATTAATAAACTTGTGCTAATTATAATTCTTAATTGAGATAATTTGACGTACCTCCTCTGACGTATAATAATTTTCACTTGTATCCCTCAATATTTAAATGCATTTTGCCATACCCAAGTTACAAAAGACTTACTTTATCCTATTTTGTTAAATTTTTAAAAATAACAAAAATACCCTTTTATTTTAAAAAAATATTTCTTTTATCCACTTTTGTAAAACATATTTTTTTATAAAATGAATTTTATAAAACTGATTTTACTGTACAAATTTTAAGAAAATAAAAAAATAAAAACGATGTTTAAAACCCATTTTTTTCATTTTTAATATATTTTAAACAATATTATAAAACAAATATTGGAATCAAATATTTATTATTTAATTTATAAAAAATTATGTTTAAAAAAATAATTTTAAATTTTCTAAGCGCACGAGTATTTTCGTCATTTCCAAAAAAGTTAACTAGATTTTCAGAATAGTTAACATGATAGAGTAAACTAAGACTTTTGGTATATTAGAGCATCTTCAATGATGCTCTCTATATTTAAAATAATATAGAGAATGATTCATTGATTTGCATTGTAATTAGGGTAGAGAGCCATTTTTTATGTTTAACTTCAACCATGCTCTCTATATTTAATTTACATATATTAATTTAATAATATGTATCATCTTTTAATAATAAAAAATTGGTATGAGAAAGAGTAAAGTAAGATAAAGTATAATAAAAAATAAATAAACAATATGAGAGTGAATGTGGGGAGCTCCCTACATTTTTACTCTCTTTTCTTACATATAAGGAGAGAGAAAGAAAATGCAAGGAGTCATGAAGGAAGCCTTATTGGAGTGCAATTTTTACATTTTCACTTCCTACAATAGCTTTTTAACTATTTATGGAGCCACATTGGAGGATGTATCTAACACAACGGTGGCTAAGTGAAAATCGAAAATCGTGTATATCTCAAAGGATGTTTGTGAAATTATCCATTTTTAATTAACTTTTCTTATTATTTGATAGATAATTAGGGATGTTGTAATTAATTATTTAAGTATAATATGTTTAATTTGTCCTCAAAAGGACACTTCAGTGATTTAAAATACACACTTTCTGAGGAAACATTGCGGGTTCAACCTTTCTGAATGTATGAAATGGAGAGAGTTTTGGGTAGAATAAAAAATATGTAATTATTTAAAAAGATATGCTTGATTTGGGCAGGGTAAAATTTTGTTTTCATTTAGGCTCTGTCTTGCCTTTGGAAGCCAACATTTTTCTCAAAAGAATCACATTTTTTTTAAAATTCAGATATTATAAATCAGATTCGCGATTCGTGATTCAAAATTACAAGAAGACTCGATGGGACAAAACCCCCACTTGAGTCCCAGTCTGAATTACCGAGAGCATAATGTGCCAACTCATGAGCTGCACTATTGCTTTTCCTATGAGCAAAAGAAATCTTAACCCCGGGACTAAGTCTATTACATAAGAGGATACAATCATTAACAATACCCCCAATCTATCCCAAGATGAGTCTCGATGAAGAATCCTAGATACCACAACTTGACAATCTGATTTGATAATCACTTTTGGCTATCCATTTCGCTCGCACCACCAAAGGGCTTCTCGAATTTCAACGGCCTCCACCACTGAAGGATGGAGAGACCCCGCGAATCTCCGAGATAAACCCGTAATTAGAGAACCATTGTTGTCTCTGCAAACCGCGCCAAAGCTCCAACAGCTATTTCCTGAATCAACAGCCCCATCTACATTAATTTTCAAAGCACCAAGTGGGGGAGGCAGCCAAATCAGGTCCGTGGAAGGGATGGTCGACACGGGCCTTCCATTACTGCCCGTTGAGGAGCCAACCCAAGCCCTCCAATCAGATTGGGCCATGAAAGATATTTGATCAGGAATAAAATCTTCATAATGTCATATAAGCCTATTTCTGGAATACCAAATAACCCATAAAGATATGATAAATAGCCCCAATACCTGCCTATCCACGTGCTAGTTAGCGCATCTTCCAGACAAGTCGAGGTCGTCGTCAAAGTGGACACCGATTCCAGACCTGCGCATCCCCACACCAACCCCGAGACGGAGCATTCGAAAAATAAGTGCCTCGCCGTCTCGTCCTCTCCGTCACAGAGGGGGCAACTCCCTAGATCGAGGACATGCTTGGTTCTGAGAAGAATCACATTGGTAAGGCACGCATGGCTATGAAAAAAAATTGAATGGAAAATGTCAAAAATATATTCAAGATTTTTGCTTAATTAACATTAACTAAAAACAACTTTTTTTGTAATTTCTTAAATTTGCAAAAGTTGCACGATACCATTTTTTGTTAAAGTTTTTTTATAAATTCTGTTAATTTTTGAAAATAATGAAAATATACATGTATTAAAAAATTAAAAGAAATATCAATTTATACTTGCTTTTAAAGAAATAAATGATTTTATATTAAAATATACTAAAAAAATCTAGGTTTAAAATCATTTTTTAAAATATTAAATTAAAATTTTATTATTTATTTAAAATAATATGTATTTTCTTTAAAATAATATTTTTTAATATAGAGTTATTTTCGTCATTTCCAAAAAAATTAACAAATAAGGTGCAACTTTTGACAAGGTGTAACTTTTGACAATTTAGAAGACAACAAAAATCACAATTTAAAAAAAATTCAAAACTTAAATATATTAAAGACATATTAGAAGAAACTACAACACCAAACTTACACAAGAAAAACCCCATGTCTAGGGTCCAGTTCTACCCCATTAAGCACTTTCTAAACTAACACGAGTTGCACAATTAGCGGATCTCCTGACAAAACACAACGAAAAATTGGGGAGACCGAACAAAACATGTCTAAAATCAATAAAACAATCTTCAATAAACTTAACATCTGACTATCATTAATCCCCCTGCATTACCCCTTCACAATCTGATTCCAAAAGCACTTATGGCCATAGACTCTCCCAGACCCAAATCAAAACATCCCGGATCGCTAAAGCTTCCACCATAGATGGATCGACGCAACCTGCTCCCCACACACTCTTACGTTCAACACTCTACCCCACGAGTCTCTGACCACCATCCGGAGACAAAATATTTATTCTAGTTGTTAATCGCTTCATCCACATTCATCTTCAACACCTTAGTTTGTAGGTGGCTCCCAAATATGAATCGAGATCTGCTGGCGCTTCCAAGTAGAGGAAATTTTTTATCACTCCATGCCGGCCTGGATTGTAACACCTCAAATGCCATTAATGTCAGGAATTTCTTATTCTCCAAATGACCCAAAGAAACACTGTAATCTCAGCAAGCACCTCTGATCCTCTCGAGTTTAGAATACCACTTAGACAAGAGACCATGATATCTGCAAATCCAATTTTCTCAATAAAGCCTACAGTCGCTCATGCTCGTCTAACAACAAGGAAATCGAAACACACATGCAACACTATTTCTCTATCAACCTCGCATAAAAGAGCATACGAGCCAAAGGAATATCACGATTAGAAAGTGCATCCATTGTTGGTAAGCACTCCACCACAACCTGCCACAAGAAAGAGCGAATCTTCGACTGCACACCCAACTTCCATACAAAACTCCACAAGGATTAGCGATAACCCGGCCTCCAATAATTTCCTTCTGCCAATAGCCGCCTGTTTTTCCTCCGCCCAATACCAACAGTCCTTATCCCGAAACATACCAATAGGAATTGACAGAATTAAATTCGTTTCTTGTTCATTAAAAAAATGCTTGTTGGGCCCATAGACAGTGACCCACGAGCTCGCGAATACGCACAAGTGCACACGGTCGTTACAAGTAATAATAAATTTGGTAAGTATATAGTCGAATCCACAAAGATCAATAATGGGTAAATTCAAATATCCAATTCCAATTATCTATGCAAGAAATATAAATATAAATATGATGATTAAGATGGTGATTGAAGTGATTAAATGGAGTATGTGGATAAAGTAAGGAGCAATCAGTCAAAAAAGTAACCAGATAAAGAGAGAACCCAACCCGGAAAATTTAGATTGAAGAAAATAGGGAAAATTTCTGATCACTGCTCTCAACTATGCGACTTTTTTACTACACTACCCTCAACTAATTTCCGTTTCAATTCACCATGGGGAACTATTTTTATGTTTCACTGTACCTAACAGAGTTAAATTTGATTTAAAATGTACATGTTACGCCTGTATTAAAACCTTTAAAAATTAAAAAAAATATCTATATCATTTGAATTTTTTTTAAAAATATTTTTATCACATAAATAATAAAAAACTGTTTTCAATATTAATTTTAAAAAAAACATTAAAAAAATGTTAACAACGTTTTTTTTTTTTTTTAAGATTTTTGTTATGAAATTTTTTAAAAAAATATATTCAAATTAGTTTTTTATTATTTATTCCATAAAAAGTATTTTTTTAAAAGTTATTTTTTTTAATATTGTGGTATTTTAGACATTCAATAAAATTTGAAAGTCAAACAATACTTTTCCATCTATTTTAACGGCTTAGGGGTAAAATGACACAAAAAAGTTCTCTGTGGTGAATCGAAACAAAAATTAGTGGAGGGTAGTGAAGTGAAAAATTAGCATAGTTGAGGGTAGTATTCAAGAATTTAACCAAAAAAAATACAATATGCATATTAATTGAGAGTGTAGTTATGCAGAAACAGAAATTGAAGAACATCACAAAGATTGCGTCGTTCAGGAAAGAGGATTTTCTTACGAGAACGGTGAGGTTGGTGAAAGTTCTCGCCAAGAACGAGTATGTTTGGCTCAAAGTCATGCAATAATGAGTTCCTTTTGCTAGTGATACAGTGAATCTCCAAAACAAGAAAAAAAAAAGTTTGTTTACATTTTACTTGTAATTTCACTGAAGATTTGTATAAACTATGGTGGGATTTGAAAGGAAATTAGGAGAAAGCTTACATGTATTTTTTTAATATATGAGATTTGAAGAACAAAATAAGAGTAAATTAATTTTCTCGAATTTTTTGATCCATCATGTTCTTCTCATTCTTTCTTATGATTTTGTAATATATATCAATTCGGATCATGTTATGGTTCTGAGGCAGAAAAGAGGCGAGTTCAGAGGCAAAGAAGGAAATTGATTAGATTTGAGAGTGAGATGGTATTTTCTAAGAATGTAAATTTATATTTTAAAATGGTATGGTGTGGGTCGGAATCGGATCGTGTATAAGTTGACTCACACCCGCTCAAAAATCCAAACTCGACCTAAACTCAAATTTTTTCGAGTTTCACCTATTTCGATTGAAGAGAAAACCTTAAATATGCGTCAGCCTGACGCATATTTGAAGTATTCTCTCCAATTGAAATAGGTGAAATTCGAAAAAAAATTTGAACCTATCGTCGTCACGTTCAAATTTTTTGGTCATCCTACACTAAGGCTGTGGGTGAAGTCATTTCAAATACATTAGCCAAATATTAAATGCAAGAGACACTCAAAATAAAAAAATGGAAAAAGTTCAAAATTGATTTGAACCCAATGGATGAAACCAAACAACATAGGAACAGAGCGGCGCGTAAATTTTGAATAAATGGATAGTGGAGTGGGCCCATAGATCAACACCGCTCCAACTCCAAGGCTTGACCCACCAAACCCCATACAACGCACACGTCTCATCGGACAGAAAAAATATGATGACGCGCTTAGAATTTAAAGCCCAACACCACAAATGATTCTGCAACGCTCTTCCCAAGCGCGTGGTCATATTTATGTTCTTTTATTGCTTATTTTTCTAATACTTACTAATAATTAACCATTAAATAATTTTCATCAAAGCAATGCCAACTCAAAGACAGTGAATGAAACCAGGATAGTCAACCATATAGTTAATTAAGAGACGAGATTCCTTCTATTAAGGTCTATCAAATCAGCAGCATTTTAGTCCTCAAAAAAAAAAATTCATCCGCCTTTTAAGTATAGTAAATAAGTTATCTTTTTAACAAATAGCTTAGTTTGATTATTAAATATTTGACTCGGATTTTTATAATCGAGTTTGAATTAAATTTGATTTCAAAATTAAATTCATTTAACAAAATAGAACTTATTTTCTAATAAATACATGTATAAAAATTATACGTCAAATCAAATTTAAGTTTGATATTTTCATTTTGAAGTTGAATCGAACTATGTTAAAGTTAAGATCGACTTACTCATTTACAACCTTTCGTATCCATAGAAATTTCATATTTCAATAATAATATTTGTAATTTGACAATGAAATAATACTATAATATCATTAATTTAAATTCCTTGAATTACTAAAAAAAAGTATCTAAAGCAACCGGCAACGACTTGAGACTTGAGAGGGATGTTGAATGCAGGCTTACATGGCTGAAAGTCGGTTGATTTGGTTAGAGAAACTCCAACCCAAATCTCCTATTTCAAAATAGAAATATTAATATATTCATTAAAATTCAATAATGTCAATAGCCCACTCTTTCCCATCTAACTCCACCAAAAGCTTTAAAGAAATATTTAAAATATCACATTAATACAATATTTTACATATTTATATTATTCATTTGTTCTAATTATAATGTCTAAGTAAATTTTAATGTTAAATAAATTATTTAAAATTTGTTAAATAAATTTTTATTTATTTATTTTGATAAATTTGTATTTATAAAAATATTAAATAAAAATACTTAATCTATCAAACATAAATATTAAATAATAATAAACTCCTCACTCTATATTGCACGACAAATGCACCAATCGTCAAGTAGTAACGAAAGTATTTTGCCTACTTGTCAAACTCACATGGAGTTGTGGTTTATTGCCCTGATGATGGGCGGCGGGCGCTAATAATGTGCAATGTTATCTCGGGTCTAGTCAGTCAAGAGTGGGGGGGTTTTGTAAATAGTAACAAATCGGCATGCAAAACTCAAAAATGTCACTAATCGAACCAAACATGCAACAACCCAACGAAAAATAAAGTGTGTGGTGTGCAAGCAAGATTAAAAAGCGATCGGGGCGTGCGAAATCCCGAAAATTGCTTTCAAGTCATTACATTTCTAACTTAGGTTCCATGGGGAAGATTATCAAGTGAGAATTATTTCAGTCATTACTCAATTCTCATCCAACTCCAACTCAATGGTCATAAAACCCCAACATCATTACCTAATTATAAAAGAATTTTAAGTTTCATTCCTATCCAACTCCAACATATTGTCACATCAGTACTATTTTTCAATATTTTAATATTAAAATGATTTAAAAATTTTAATTCATTCATTTGAAAAAGAATGAGTGGAGAAGTGGGAAATGAGTAAAATAAAAGTATTAAAATTATAGGGATTTGCTTTAGTGAGCCCTTATATTTGGGAACTCACTTTAGAATAGCCCTAAAAATGATGCTAAGGATATGATTTTGGGGATTGGGTTGGAATTCAAAGTCCCTAAAACCTCAAAAATATGGGACTGGCTAGGGTTGCTCTAAATCTTTAAAAATTATCTCATATATCACATCAATATTATTTTAAAAAAATTAAAATTAAAATTCCTTAGTCTACTAAAAATAAACAGTATATAATGATTAAAATTATATTTATTAACTTATTAAATTAACGATGAATGTTGTGTTATTTTTTTTATAAGCATATCATTGATTTTTGTTGCATATTTAGTGAATTTGATTATTACAAACGCGTCTTAGAGTACAAATATTAGAATATATATCATCCATTAGATTGTTTTAATCAATGGTCTGTATTAATAGCTTATTTTATTAATGAAATAAATACAATAAGGGTAAAATGGTCAAAGTAGTATGAAACCACACCATTTAACCCTAATCATCATCGCTTCCCGAATTCATTATTCGCTACAATCAAAGAAAGGAGACGCGCGGACGCACAGCAGCACGGACCGCGATTACGACGTCGACGCACAGCGGATTGGATCAGCGGCGATTCGGGCTTCCGACGGCGACTTACAGCCGCTTGGCGGCGATTCTGGATTCGGGCGGCGACGCACAACCCCTCGGCGGAGATGCATAGCCGCTCGGTGGCTATTCGGGCTTCAGGCAGCGACGCACAACCGCTCGGCGACAATTCAGGCTTCCGGCGGCGATGCACAGCAGTTGGACGGTCCCTTCTCCGGCGCGACGGGATCCGTGGCTTCATGTCTCATGTTTTGTTAATGTCTCATGCAAAATGTGGTTCCGTCATTCCGTGGATATTATGCAATTGATTCTTGCAATTGGATGTTAAAATGCCTCATAGTCGTTGATAATGTCTCATGGTTTGGCCTCGATATTGTTTCATGTTACAAATGTTTATATCTAATGATATTTGACGTAACTCAAATGGTATCGTAGATGTCTCATATAGGATGAAAATATCTCACGGGTTTTGGCTCTTGGCATCGAAATCTCTCATATTGTATTAAAATGTCTCTTGGTATCAAAATGCCTCGTGTGTTTGTGTTGTTTTTCAAAGTTCATGGTTCATTAAGCACCATTGAGTTCATTTTTGATTTGTTATCAACAATTTATATTTATAATATGTTAATTTTTGTTTCCATTACATGATTTGTTCTTTGATTCATGTTGGGTGCTCTAATCTTCATATTATTTGGAATGAGATGGTTTTATTTTAGTTCTTGATGACTAAGTTCGCAATGGTTGCATCAACAAATTCTACAACCTGAGACATTCAATCAGCAATAAAGAAAATCTCATATTGGACATAACAGCACGATATTTGTGGATGTTAACAAATGTAGCAAATATGTTTTTTGGAAATTAAAGAATCAATGAACGATGTCCGGGAAACAAAAAACAAAACTTCCATGAAACAAAAAATTCTAATAACACATGCCAATGAAACGTTCAAGCGAATCAGTGAAACGATGAAACTTTTAAGTGAACCGATGAAACGTTCAAGTGAACTGGTGAAACGATGAAAATTTTAAGTTAACCGATGAAACGTTCATGTGAAACAATGAAACGTTTAAGTGAACCAATGAAACGTTCAAGTGAACCGATGAAACGTTCAAGCGAACCGGTGAAACAATGAAACTTTTAAGTGAACCGATGAAACGTTCATGTGAAACGATGAAACTTTCAAGTGAACCGATGAAACGTTCAAGCGAACCGGTGAAACAATGAAACTTTTAAGTGAACCGATGAAACGTTCAAGTGAACCGATGATATGTTCAAGTGAACCGATTAAACATGAAACAAAGAAATATTAAAGATGTAATAATTACTAAATGATTTTTAAATAAGAAAATTAGATGGTTGTACAAAAATACTAAATTACCCCTCAATTGGTGTCAAATGACCAAAATAAATTAACAATTATTGTAGCATACCCTAAACTAGTGCATATACAAAGGGCTCTAGTCTTATTGTAGTACACAAAATCAATTCAATACAATAATATTACTTCTATCATAGTATCAGAACAGGCTGATTTGGGCATGTGTTGGTGGGTTGCTTGTGCCTACGCTCTTCCGACTCATATGCAGAAGTCCAGTCTTGCTATGGCTCATGTGAAAACAAGGCTACCAGTGAGGTGTTAAAGTAAAGGCTCCTGCATACACGAACGTGAAAAGGAAATAAGCCTCACACGTACAAGAGCATGAGAGGGAGAAGTTAAGTTAATCCTACACGAAAAAAATTAAAATCAAAATGGGTGTATATAAAGAGAAGAGTCGAACCCAACTACTAAGCTTGAACTTTTAGTTGTGAAGCCCAACCTAAAATGTACTGCCCAATTTTAAAATATCTTTAATTATATGTAATATATAATTTAAAGATGAAAAGATCAATTTACTTTTAAGGTATAATGATATAAAACAATTTATTGGTTTAGTGTGCCTGTTACTTTTGAAGACAAAGATTCATATAATAATATTTTAATTTAAAATTGAGTTTACTAAATAAAATAATAATATAAAGTTACACAGACATGTCACACATACATACATATGAAAATAGAAATATAGGACTTGTTTAATCCCACAATACAGAGATTTAGGCCTGAATTAAAGTTGCTCTTGATAAAACATAAGCAAAAAACATGTAATAGAGCCAGTTCACTTAGAGTTTTTTTTATAGATTGTAAAATTTTGAAATATTGAAACATAATAGAAAGAAACCTCCCAACCTCTTTTCTTTCTTGGGTCGCCGGAGGTGCGGCCGGTCTCCAGTGA
>JAYMTP010003168.1:0-17628 GCA_036897365.1 Geranium brycei | reverse complement strand
GTTCGAGGCTACCGGGTATCGGGTCAATTGGGTACCGGGTTAGTCGGGTTGGGTGTTGGTCGGGTCGGTCGGGTCGTCGGATTTGCGGGTAAAATGAACACCCCTATGTGGGTGTGTGTCAATTTTTGACTTTATGTAGAAAAATGGTCAAACCAACACTTGGTAAGTGATGGTTAATAAGGAAAATAAATAGATGGGTGTGTTGGTCGCTTGCACGACAGACTTATGCAAGTGTTGTTTTGTTTAAGAATAATTTCAGGTGGTTACACTTATATATTGCTGTTTTTAGTTGGGTACTCTTAAATTTTTTTTTCATTTGTTTATTCTTAAGATGTGCAAAATTTTCAATTTGCATGCTGGTTTTAACATTTTTACATGTGAAATGACTAAAATACTCTTAAGAAAAATGAGTTATTATAATTGAATTGAAAAGACTAAAATGCTCACACATATCCTGCTATCTTCAAACCTATGCCATCCTCTTTCTCTCTCTCATTTCATTCATCTTCTCTCCTACTCTCTCATCGACAGCCTTGGGCTTCGCCACCAACCTCCGACGGTCTTGGTTTGGTCCGGTCTTTAGTTTAGGGGTAGATTTTTGATTAAAATGGACATCCCTAATAATCACCATGAAATAAAATAAATAAATACTTGTCATAACAGGTGGAGTAAGAGACCCTAAGCACATTTGACTGATAAAATGATATAAACCAGAGCAAAACTAAACCACCATAGCTTGAAAAGTCAGAGAGCTTCGCTTCACAGAAGAGAAAGAGCCAAAAATGCTGGAGATGTTCTTTGCGGTGGCGTTCTCGGCGGTGCCGCTGACCCTTTACGTTCCTCCAGTGAGGAGCCTCAACCTCTTCGTCGAGACCGTCGAGGACTTGCTCCGCCACGCCTCCGCCTACACCTCCACCACCTATCCCCGAATCCGACTCGCCTGCTCTTCAATCTTCAACTCCCTCCTCCGATTCGCCACGTAGCTTCGCTTCCTTCTCCTCCGCTGATCTCGATGAGGGACGATGTTGGGCTGAAGGGTTTTGCTCTGCTCCGGCAGCCGAGGCTCTCCGTTGTGCCGGTTCCGGCGGATGTGTAGTCTAGAGTCTGCGAGATGGGAGGTGGGTTCGACGGGGACGGTGGAGATGGAGAATAGCTGGGGGTTTTGGGGGTTTTTTTTGGTGCACGCGAGATGTTTGTTGAAATGCCTCAATGAACCCGTTTTTGCTACTTTTTGCTGAAATTGTGTCTGAATGTGATGGTTGAATGGTGATGGAGACGATGATTGGTCCGAGATTGTTTTTTTCTTCTTGTTTTGGATGTTCCATGGATGTTTGTGAATATAAAATGGAAGGAACATTGTGAGATTTGTTAATAACTTGTGTATATTTGTTGACTTGGATTTTCCCAAATTGTTATTGTTTTTGGATTTAATTAATTGACTCTTGGGATTTAATTTTCTGGTTTGGGCTTATTTTTTCTCTATAAATTGATTTGAGAATCGGTGTAATTGTGTAAGAGAGGGAGAGGGAGGAGAGAGGATGAATGAAATGAGAGAGAGACAATGTCATAGGTTTGAAAATTAAAAGTATAGATGAGGGCATTTTAATCTTTTCAATCAAATTATGAAAATTTTTCACATATTAAGCATGGTCAACTACAAAAATTAATTCTAGTAGTACCCACTAAAAAACAACAATTTCTAAATATAGTTACTTAAAATTATCCTCCTGTTTATCCTATTCCTGTGTTGTTGTCTTGTGCATAATCCATCAGTATCAGAGGAAAAGAGCGGCATCACAAAATTCTGATTTGAGTGTCACTTCCCCAAGAAAAATGATAACTTATTTGAACCAGCGGTGATTAATGAAGAGTACATAAAAAAGAGCTTGTGGTTTTTATTATCATCTTAAGAAAGAGTGGGTGGGGTCTAATCATAATAAAAAGGATACACACATGCACATCCCTTTCTTTTCACTTGTTGTGATGTGGTCTAATTAATAAGCTCTAAGCTATAAAGCTATTTCATGCTTCTTATTTGTCCAAAACGAGTTGGTTTAGGTCTTTCATGGGGTGGATCCAAATCCTGTTAAAAACCCTATTCATTTTGGTGACTCGTACGTAATTTATACAGGATAGGAAATTTTGGTGGGCTGAAAAAATACGAGTTTGGGCCTGCCTTTGTTTCTAGGTCTTAAAATAAGAGATGAGTTTTGGGTCGGGCCAAGCGCAACTACAGTAGCTTGAGCTCAACTGGCCTCTTTATTTTAGTACTGAATTTCACATATTTAATTAATGGCGGGTCTAGGATCAAACTCTATCCAAAAAATAAGTGGCTCTCGGAGTCGGAGTGGTAGCATCAATAAATGAGGGTAGCGGTAACTTGTAGTTGTTCCCGTAAATATGAGGATGGTACGTACTACGTAAACAAGACAAGACAAGAGTGGATTGGATTGGTGATGTTCCCTGTTTGGCTGGTGGTTTTGACAGTCCCTAAATACGAACCGGATTAATCAGACATCCCTGGCTCAGGTGTTTAAACCGGTTACCAAACGGCCCCAATTGAAAGCGTGCACGTGAATGAGAATACAGAAGAAGCGTAGTGGGACGCACGCACGTGAACCACAAAAGCGCAACTGCAGAGCGGTCTCAATCTCATGATGGAGTGTTGGCTAAACAACAAATGCAACCCTTACATTTATGTGCACGCCCATTTTCACATTCCTCCCAAAATGCTTAAATCTCAACTATTATCTTCAACAGTTAATAACTTATCTTCATACATGCAAACCCATTATGGTAAAATTGAATGACTTGAAGATGAAAGTTGTTGAATCCTAAAAGATAATGCAATTGCACGGGTTTAATGAATGTCTTGACATTCTCAACAATCTATTTCAATTTTTGAGTTGACAATAAATATTGAAGTGTGTTCACGTGTGAACCATTTCTTAAAATTTGAAATGTACAAATTATTTATAGACGTCAAATTAAAGAATTAGTGGGTTAGAATTCGAGAGCTTATTTATGACAAATGTGTAATTTCCACCAACTTTTATAATTTTGATACAATAACTCGTGTACTCAACTCAACTCAAATCTTCTCTTCGCCTCTCATCTAATTTTTCTGAATGTCGTCTCTCCTCCACATACCTATCAATCACAATCGCTCATCCTCTCTCCCGATTCCTCTCACCTCCCCTTATTTCTTACCTTTCTTCAATTTGAAACTTCAGTTTGGTACTGCATGCCTTTGGGTTTTAGTTTTGCGTTATTTTGGATTTCAATATTTTAAATTTTTTAGTGGCCAAATATTTTGTATGCTTTTTGAGTTAGTATTCTGATTTAATGTTTTTGAAGGGTTCAATTTGGCCTAACTTAGGGTTCCGATTCTTTGGTTTTTGAGAGTTAATTTTCAGGTTTCTACGGTTTCGAGTTATTTTGTGTGTGTTAAATTGGGCTATTGAAAGTTTTGATTGTTGGTTATCAATTTTGGGGTTTATAAGCTTTTTAGATCGTGGGGGTTCAAATTTATGTAATTTTAGGTTTTATATTTTTTGGTTTGTGGTGGTTCATGTGTTTTCGTGTACCAAAATATGGTTTTTTATAACCTCAAACGTGTGTTTTTGTGTCCCAAAATATGTATATCCATAATCACAATGTGTTATGTGTATCAAAATATATGTTTTTATTTTCACAACCCAAATGGTGAATGGAACACTAATGCCTCCGTAATCTAGCCTATATCACTTGTGATTTTTAGAATGTGGGAGGATTATGTCCTAGAATCTCAATTTATTAGTTTAATTTGGTCAGCATCTTGACACATATTGGAGCACTTATGTGACCAACAACTATAGGTAGAGCAGGTACACACATATAATCCACGAGCCAATACACTACTTGGCGCATAGCATAGTGCGTTAAAAAAACATAAAACATTTCCATCCCACAACAATCTGCCAAATTAAAATCCCTTATGCAATCTCTTGTTTCCATTCAATTAAGCTAAAGTTTCCAACTACTTGTCTCCAACGACACTCTCAAATCTCTGCCACGTGATTGCATAGTTACATTTCCTTTAATAACAACAACAGTTTGTATTTTATGAAAAAGTTTTTGTATTTCCTTCCATCACTAGAATGAGAGATCATTCACACCTACGTGTTCACGTTTACATGGATTTGCTTTTTGTAGTTTATTTTCACAATGGGACAAAATCAAAACTCTTAAAACAAAGAGCATAACGTAAGAATTGAGCATATATGTTACATTGCGGTTCACGTGAATATGGATCCGTTATATATATATCATATAATATCTACTAAATAAAAACATTTTCCCAAAAACTATTGTATTGTTTCGCTACTATACCTCGGTTCATCAATAACTTTGTCTTGTATATATGCACATATACACACACATGATATTGATGTCATATGGGCATGGCAATGATGTTAATTTGAGGCCTTGTGATCTTTTTCGTGTTTTGGTTTCGTCTCTTTTTGGCCATTTTCGTTTCAATATCACTTTATACAATTGGAGATATCGGAGATCATTGTGCGGTGAAACAATTGATGATGATTATATTTACATAATCATGAATAAAATCGATTGTTGAATTGACAACTGCTTAGCCACTAAATCACCTAAAGCTAAAAAGGGTTGTGGAGTGATTATCATGATATTGTTTTTGTTATTAAAAACTTCAGCAATCATAGCCGTGAATTAATGGGTTTGGAAAAAAAAGCGTTTCTCTGTTGCGTACTCAAAACCTACTTTTATTAATTAGATATATATATATATATATATCTTAGATTATTGTCTTTCTTGATGCAAGAAATGCAGCATATAAAGGAACCTAATTTGTTCTTCAAATTTTTATTACTTAGTAAATCAAAGAATCCTACTTCGTAGAGTATATAAAAGTGTATGGTTCTATCTTCCAAATCCTGATATAGTAGAAAGACTGTGAATATATGTTTTTAGTATCAGCCACAAGAAAATTTCATAAAGTAGAATGTTATTAGACTAATAAAATGATTATAATATATTGAATATGGAAATTTAAACAAGAATGTAGGTTATTTGTTTATTATCAGTGTCTCATATGACAAAATATGATTAAGACATCATTTATCAAAATTTAAATAACAAGTCTGGATTTTTATTTATGAATTTGCACTAAACTTATAATCCACCTCCCATTCATACATTTCTATGTCAACCTAATTCGGCCAAAATCATTGCCTACATGAGAGAGCGGTGTTAGAGTTTCATATTGAAAATATGTTTTCACCTATGTCAACTTAAATGATTTTTTACTACGACAGCATAACATAACAGCAGCTCCCACACCATACAGGTGCCAACATCAAACAATAGTTTATAATAATTAATCCTACAACAAACTTAATACATTGAGATAAACAATATTAAACTTTCAATTATTCTATTCATTAATTGGAGAAATACCCAAATCAAATCCTGTAAGAAAAGAATTGTTCACTTTAGCATGAAAAAGTACATTACATTGGAAGCTGGATTCAAAAATTGTTTTGCTGTCCTCCCTACACTAATTATGGAACCTTCCTTACATATTACAGCCCCTTACTAAAATATGCTATATATGTTTATATTTTATCTCATTAAAAATATAAAATATAAAATAAAATCTTAAAGGAAAGGTTACAAATTTCCCCAAGAATTAACAAAATTACATACAATATTTTAAAGATGAATCGAAACTTTGGTCGTATTAGCAATCAATCTCATAGTCGTATTATAATTATAGAGATTTAAGTTTGTTCACCAAATTAACTATTAAAAATATTTAATCAAATAATTAAAATAGTGCAAAGTATTTCTTATCATTAACCTATATATATATATATGAAAAAGTAGAAAATTCTTTCGTGCGAACAAAGCAAAGGTTGAAAAATGACACAATTTTATATTAATTTATTTACAATGAGTCGAAGAAAAAGAGGTACTCTCCTCCCTGTATATTGGCACGTCATTTTCACCGTTGTTCATTTCCTTTAAAGCTTGCATGTGAGAAGTGATGATCACGACAAAATAATAAAAATGTATTCACAATCAACCAATTTAGATGAATTCAGATTGGTACTAAGAACAAAAGGAGTTACCAGAATCCTATCTCCAAACCACCTTCCGATGAAACTTTCATGCCAATATCTTGTAATTTATGGCTCGGTAATTACCTTTTTAAGCTTAGCAAAAACGATGTCGTTTAAGGTACCAACAAACATGTGTCCTACTGGGGCCCACATACCCTTCTTTTTTATTGGATGCGTTTCTTATCGCACCCTGCGGGTCCCACCCATATTTCACTGCACTTCTCCTTCTCGTTACCGACGCTGCATCGCTACCCATGCTGATGCTCCGTCGCACGCGCACAACTTTTCATAATCTTTTCAATTTTACCACACAAGTTCCAATTTTACCATACACTTTTGTTTATTGTTGTATGTTTTTTATATGTCATGAAAATGGGGTGATTTCACACTCGTTACTAAAAAAGTTTGTATTATTACGTAGGTCACTATTTTTTAATTTAATTTGTGAGGTCACTAAAATATGTTTTTGTCTCGATCAGTTAAATTTTTTTATGAAATAACTAAAATACCCTCACAATCAATAATTGAACAAGCGGTTTGGCTAGCTTGAGAATCAAATTTATGCTAAACCAGTCTGGCTCGCCTAGTTTGAAGGTTTGTCTTCAACCTTCAGCTCCAGCGAGGTCCAAGAGAGGCGAACGAAGTGTATTGGACTCGTTTAAGGCTTCTGATGTTGCTCGAGCCAGCGAGACGTCGGAGATGAAACCAACACAGAATGAGAAAGTCAAACTTCAAATCAGGCGCACCAGACTAGTTTGGCAGAAATTTGATTATCAAGCCGACCAAATCATAAATCGAGATAAAAAGTTCAATTATTGATTGCGAAGATATTTTGGTGACCTTTAAAATTAAATTTGAAAAGCGATAATCTAAGTGAGAATACAAACTTTCTTGATGACACGGGTGAAATTACTCCTAAATAAATATTGAATAAGGGGCGTTTGAAACTAACTAGAACTGAAGCGCGCTTTTTGTATTGTAAAATAAAAGAGTGACCGTCATCAATCTTAAATACAGCTCAACGGTCATATCAGCGGAACTGTGTTATGTTGACTTTCAGCAGAAACTAAACTAGGATGTCATTAACTCCTATGTTCCATAGCTGCAAGCTACCTTGAGGTAGCTAAAATATTTGTCAACACAAAAATTGTACAGAATTATTTATTATAATTATATTATATAAGAAGTTGTTAAAATAAATAAATTAATTAATTAAACATATTTCATGTTCATACAATATATTCACTTAAGTTACTAAACAAATAAATATAATAAATGCATTAATTATTAAAATGTAAAAATATAAACCATAGACTTTCTTGATTCATTTATTAATTTGACTATTTGAGAATCAAATAAGAACAAATTAATGCGACCCTGCTAGCACAGTAGAAGTTTAATAATTTATTTTTATTCATTCATTGGATAATACTTAAATTTATTAACAATTAGTTTGTAAATTGCTTTAATCGTCTACTATGTATTTCAGTAATTGAATAGATATGAAGCGTAATAAAAAAAAGTGTGATAAAGTCAAAGGTTCAATCTCGTTGTAAAAGTGAAGAGGGATATATAGACATGTACGTAATAGTTTGATGATGTAAATTTTTTAAAAGCATTTGGATATTTAATAAAATGTGATATGATCAATAAAAATAACAATATGATAAAGTTAAAAGGCACTCCATCAACTACTCCATGTTCCAATAAACAACATATATAAGATCATGCCAAAATACATTAAAAAAAATATACATCTATTTACAAACAAAAACATGAATTTTTCACAAGAAGTGTGAATACTACTGGCACATAAATTAACAAATTTTACAACTAAAACAAACTCATAAAGGAGAGTGTGTAGCGTAGTGATTCACAACGTGGTCTACTTGGCCAGTGACCAAGGTTGGAGTCACGGCCCTAACTGGTGTTGGTTTGGGTTGGACCTACGGACTTGAGACAAGTTCCCTTAATTGGGCATGTAAATCATTGTTTCGGTCGTTTTGTTTGAACAAAAGATGGTTATCAGTGGATGAGATTAGGCGATGTTTTTGGGTGGGAATTTTGTTGCTCACCCAGCCCAAGGACACTCCCCATATGGAGCATTATAGATAGTAGGTGCTAATTTGGTGGCATTACTAGTTGTCATTCTCTCTGGGGTAGTGGGCCCACCCACATGAAAAGAAGAACATTTTGACGTATGTCGGTGAGAAGAAGATTAAAACAAAATAAACCCAGAAAAGAGGAAGGGTGATTGGAGAGGAATAAACGGTTGTGATCCGAGGAGAGTAGAGAATGAGTGAGCTGTGAGTGGTAGTGACGGTGGTCCAAAGGCGCGACTGACCTTTCCAATTCCAAGTATCGGATACAGCTCACCCATGCTTTGCTTCTGCTTCAAGCGCGATCAGGGACTCTTTCGTCATTTCGCTATATCCGTTTTCATTTCTCATTTTACTTTTCAATTCCAAATTGTTAATTCAAAGGTGATTGTTTTTGGCAACCTCCAGAGAGAGCCCTTTTAAGTGAGTCCGAAATCAGAACCTCACCCACCACCGTCGTTGCTTGCCGGAGAAGAGACACTTTCTGGATCTCTGTTGCTGTGGAGTGTGGACACAGCACCACCTTCAAATCGTTACTGTCATTATTATAATTTCACACTGCCTTTTGGGACTGACGGAAAGCTGCATTTTCACCGGTAAGTCGATTGCTTCGACTCTCCATCACCTTGATTCCACATTTCCTTGCCCTTTACGTTTGTGAGGCCAAAGGAGAGAGGCTGATGTTGTTTGTTTCTGCTTTTTCAAAACTGTTTAACTTCCATTTCTGGATTTTGAGATTGATTGCCTCTGTCTACTATTCCTTCCGTCGGATTGCTCACTGAGAACCTGTTTTTGATTCTCTCTCACACGCATTTTAGCAACAGTATATTGTTGCTCTCTCATGCTGTTTTGTAAATTTTTTTGTTTTGGGGTATTTTCACTGAGGACTAGAGTGTCGTTTCTGGGTTGGATCTTATTTGATTACGGAGGTTACTCAATCTTCTGAAAAAGGAGGATATATTGCTACTGTAGAATTTTAACATGGTATTGAAATCTTCAGCTAGTGTGAGCCTTGTGATAAGATCTTTAGAGTTGGTCTTGTGAATTTCATTACCATGTATTGTTTTAGCTAACACGAGGTACAATGCACTCAAATTGAAATTTAGAACTATGACAAATCATTGCTGGAAATATTGGGTACACATTAACCCATCTGTAAATACCAACTTTTTAATCAATTATTTTTCTTCAATTGTATTCCTGAACCAAATTCTTAATTAGTATATGGTTGTGCTTGTATTTCCCGTTTTGGTATAGTTATTTACAAGTTACTTTTCCTTTTTGTGTATTGAAATCCATTGGAAATCGTTAAAGAGAGAGGGTATTATGATTTTCAAATTCATATTTTTGATACTTCTTACACCAGAAGTAAATTAGGGCTCTTGTTGATGCATTTTGACATTTCCTGTGCAATATATCCAACTTAGTACCGAACGGGTTATTTATTAAAAGGAATGCAAGAATGAGGCATTTTATCTTTTCCATGAAGTAGAACTTTCAACTGTCAATGGTTTCTGTATATTACTTAGTTTCTTACTACTTGATTCTTGAGGCTTCCTCTCATCAGGGAAAGTTTTTCATGCTTGATCCTAATAACAAAGAAAATTTCCGATCTTGGTATCTGTAAAATGTTTAAACTGATGTTATACCAATTTAAAGCAAAATGGTTACACTTAAGAGCAGCATACATGTTTATTTTTATGTTTAATCATCAATGACTGCAGGTGTGTGGGGCATATTAAATCAATGCATTTATGTTATGTTTGATATGGGATTTTGGTCATATAATTAGCTGTGGATGCATTTATTTATTTATGTCGTTGTCTTTTTTAACCAAATATCTGTCATTTCAACCTTTCACTCTAGACTTCACTGTTTGAGATGGACCGGAGGAGTTGGCCTTGGAAGAAAAAATCATATGACAAGGCCGCACCAGAGAAAACAGCTGCCGTATTAGATTCTGAGGGTGTTTCCTTAGCCTCAGCTGGATCTCATGCTGATCAGGTATATTTATTAATATCAATTTGAATATCACTAATGTATTAATGGCATAATTAACTGTGTGCATTCTTAATCCGCCAAGATGTATATCAGTCCATTTTCCTTTTTCTTGTGTGCTGGTTATCGATCAGTATTCTGTGCCCCACAGCACGGCTATCCAAAGTCTCATGATCGTCAAATTCTTGCTTTATTCAAGTCTCTTTGTTTCATTTTATTATATTTGTGCACTAGTTAGGTATGCATAATTGTTTTCTTCTGAAGTTGGACATTGATCTTTCAGTGCTTTTATTAATTTTGACTGCCAAATCTGTGTCAACTCTTCACCTTATGCTTCCTATGTGGAACTATCTCACACTTGATGTATGGTTTTCCACATTGATGATAGTACATCTGAAGCTCACCACATTTCTGCTCTGCAGAAAACTGTAGAGCTTATGTAGGGCATTTCCTAGAACTGGATGTTATTATGCAGTCAAAGTTACTGATCAATTTGTTTAATTTCTTTCTCATCTATTTCGCATAGCTGGACATACAATAGATACTCAAGAAATCAGTTCTTTATTTCTTATCTTTGTTCTTAATGTAGACGACCTATCAATCATTCTTACTGAAAGTCAAATAGGGTGTTAATTTGCATTTTTAGTCATACCCATTTTATCTATTGATGCCATTTAAATATTTTTCTTGGTTTTATTCCTATATGTGAGCAGGATAATTACAAAAAACCAAAGTATGTCCAGATATCCGTGGAGTCATACACACATCTAACTGGGTTGGAGGAACAAGTCAAGACATTTGAAGAGCAAGTGAAGAAATACGAGGAGAAAGTAAATACTCGGGATGATGAGATAAAGGATTTAAATGAAAAGCTAACAGCAGCACTGGCTGCAGTTCAGGCTGAGGTGACTGCTAAGGAAAACTTGGTGAAACAGCATGCTAAAGTTGCTGAGGAAGCGGTCTCAGGTATGATTTTTATTTGTTTATTTTACATGAATGACAGTTTTCTGTTTGTATATTATGCAGAGATATTGTGTATTATTGGCTCGAGTTTTAGAAATATGATATCCTTTGCCACAGGTTGGGAAAAGGCTGAAGCAGAAGCTCTGGCATTAAAGAATCATCTAGAAACTGTCACACTATCAAGGCTTAGTTCTGAAGAACGGGCAGCACATTTGGATGGTGCCCTGAAAGAGTGCATGAGAAAGATACGAAATCTGAAAGAAGAACATGAACAGAAGTTGCAAGATGTTATTCATACAAAAAGCAAACAAATGGAAAGACTTAAGGTTGAGTTTGAAGCAAAGATAATGGACTTAGACCAAGAACTCCTAAGGTCTGCTGGTGAAAATGCTGCAATTTCGAGGTCGTTGCAGGAGCGTTCTAACATGTTGATGAAAGTAAGTGAAGAAAAAATGCAAGCTGAGGCAGATATTGAGATGTTGAAGAGCAATATTGAGTCTTGTGAAAGGGAAATAAATTCACTGAAATACGAGCTCCACATAGCTTCTAAGGAGCTCGAAATTCGCACCGAGGAAAAGAACATGAGCGTGAGGTCTGCAGAAGTAGCCAACAAGCAGCACATGGAGGGTGTAAAAAAGATAACTAAGCTAGAAGCTGAATGCCAAAGATTGCGCGGGCTTGTCCGGAAGAAGTTGCCTGGTCCTGCTGCACTTGCCCAAATGAAGCTAGAAGTTGAGAGTCTGGGCCATGATTATGGAGAAACTCGACAAAAGAGGTCCCCTGTAAAACCTCCCAGTCCACGTATGGCCCAAGCGACTGAATTTTCTCTTGATAATGTTCAGAAGTTTCACAAAGAGAATGAGTTTCTAACAGAACGTTTATTGGCAATGGAAGAAGAAACAAAGATGTTGAAAGAAGCTTTGGCAAAGCGCAACAGTGAACTGCTGTCATCTAGGAACATGTGTGCTCAAACTGCCAGCAGACTTCAAAGTTTAGAAGCGCAGACGCAATTGAACAATCAGCAGATTAACACCCCAAGATCCAGTATTCAGATCCCAGCCGAAGGTTTCTCAAGTCAAAATGCAAGTCATCTGCGAAGTGTGGCCTCCATGTCAGAAGATGGAAATGATGACAACAGAAGCTGTGCTGAATCTTGTGGTACTGGACTTGTTTCCGAGCTTTCGACCTCTGATAAATCAAACAAGGCTGACAACCACCTGGAGCTTATGGATGACTTTCTCGAGATGGAGAAGTTGGCATGCTTATCAAATGATAAGAATGGAGCTGTGTCTGTTGCAGATGTTTCAAATAATAATCCATCTGATGTTGTGGAAGTACGGGATTCAAGAGAATCTACAGACCGCAAAGAACTCCATGCTAAAGAAAAACAAGATATAGGCTCTTTGAGCAATCAGGTATCGTCTAATGTGGAACAGCCAGCAGTTAATCCCGGACCTGATGTGAATCACCTACTTTTGGTGGAACTTAGGTCCCGAATAGCTATGGTAATTGACTCTGTATCTGAGGACACTAATATGGAGAAATTTTTGGAAGACATCAAATGTGTTGTGCAAGATGCACATGACCCTCTGCGTCATCAAACTGTAAGTTCTGTCCCCGAACACATAAATGGTGCTGATGTTGCATGTGATCAACGGGATTGCCCGGAGGATTCTGGTGTAGCTGCTGAGAAGGAGATTGCTTTCTTCCAAGATTCTAAACCAAGTACAGAATATGTGCATGATATGAGTGAAGATTTGAAGGTGGCCATTTCTCAAATTCATGATTTTGTGTTGTTCTTAGGCAAAGAAGCAATGGCGGTCTATGACTTATCTCCCAATGGCAATCAACTGAACCAGAAAATTGAGCAATTCTCAGCTACCTTCAATAAACTGATGCACGGTACTGCAAGTTGGGATACTGTTGTTCTTGACCTGTCTCATGTTTTAGCTGATGCGAACAAACTCAGATTTAATGTCATGGGCTATAAGACTAATGAAGTAGGATCCAATAGCCCTGACTGCATTGACAAAGTTGCTTTGCCCGAGAATAGAACTGTTCAAAAGGACTCATCTGGAGGCAGATATCAGAAATGCCTTGCTCACATTTCTGATCCCACTTCTGATTCAGAAATTCCTGATGATGGTCATGTGGGATCAGGATACGAGTCAAATACCACATATTCCAAATCTTCAACGGAGGAATTTGAACAATTGAAATCAGAGAAAGATAACATGGCGGTTGATTTTGCCAGGTCTACTGAGAATCTAGAGATGACAAAGTCTCAATTAGTGGAAAGTGAGCAGCTTCTCGCAGAGCTTAAATCACAATTGGCCTCAGCTAAAAAATCAAGCAGTTTGGCTGATACACAGCTCAAATGCATGGCTGAGTCGTATAGGTCACTTGAAAAACGTGCAGATGTGTTGGACATTGAAGTGAACCTTCTGCGAGCAAAAACAGAAAGTTTAGTAAACGAGCTTGAAGAAGAAAAAAGGAGTCATCAGGATGCTTTGGCCAGATGCAATGATCTTCAGGAGCAATTGCAAAGGTTAGCATCTAACTCCCTTTTCTTTATGATTACCAACAGCCTCATGTACCCATAGTATCATGCATTTTTCGTATCTATAAAATAGGTCTGCATTAAGTAGAGCTTGCTAAGAAATTATGATTATTTTCAACAGATGTTAAAATCAAGTTTATCTTATATCTAATTAAATAATTTGGTGCTTTAAGCCTGTTTATGAAGTTAAAGGTAATTTTCATGTATTATTTTGTATATGCCCGATAAACATGTGATAAGTGACAATAATCATGTCTACCTTGTGTATTCTGATTAAAGAAGGCTTAAGGTTATCAAATACAACTTGACTATGTAGACTTTTAGTTGGCACCGGCAGTTAACCTGATTAGGCTTGTAATTGTAAGTTTGCATCATTGACTGATTTTACATTTATATAGATATTTGAAAAGAAATTGTGTTCTTAACTTGCCAATAGTTTGAGGAGTTCATCCTCAAACTTAGTCTATTTCTGGCATGACAAGTTTCCTAGATGACATACATGTATCTTCATGTAGTTTCTGAAACACCGGAAGATCCACATATGGTTGACCCTTTAACCCTGTATATCATGTTACTATAGGAAGGAGAGCTGCTCAGTCTGTTCTGTATGTTTAGCGACTGAAGCTGACATCAAGACCAAAAAGGTGAAGCTACCTGCTGTTTTGCATATATTTAAAGTTCAAAATTGCAGCATTTCAATTTTCAGGTTATGAATTGCAGATATGCAATACCTCTAGGCAGTTAATATGTGAGTGATGACTGGATACTTAGTTTTCCATACTTATACCTGAAAAATATGCTATTCAGAAGACTGCCTTTGTTAGTTCTTTTAGTTGATGCAGATCACAATGTGATAGAAATTGAAGTCACTCTGAACTAGAAATTTCTGTAGGATTCTTAATGGCATCTTAATTTGGTACTTTATTTGCTCTTTTGGTGGAACTCATGTCTTGTATTAGGCTATTCTACAATTGAGGTTTGGGGATGCTTCTTGTATTTATATATATGCCCCTGTTTTGTTTAAGGTATGTTGTACATTAAGCTTTGCATTTGTTTCTAGGAAAGATTATTTCCCCAGTGAATAGTCTTCTAATTTTTTTCTCTGGGTAGTTTAAACGGACCGAACACGAACACATAACCATTGCCATAACAATTGAAACATGAAACTGGGCAAATGCCAGTCAATGCATCATTACTTAGTTGCTGAATTTGTTTGTTCCTTTGTGTGATAACAGGAGAATGAGCTAGCAGCTGCAGCAGAGAAGTTGGCTGAATGTCAGGAAACCATATTTCTTCTAGGCAGGCAGTTGAAAGCGATGCATCCTCCAAATAACCAAGGAAAGGGCGTTGAAGACGAACCCACGACCACAACTAGTGGTGTGGACTTGGACGAGGCCGAGATGGACACTGCTGATTATCCTGACAGTGGTCGGAGAGTAGGCGCCGAGTCCCCAATTGATCTCTACACTTCTCCTTGCAGCCCAGAGTCAAACTTACTCAGTTCTATGCATAAACCCAAACACAGGCCTACCAAATCAGCTTCCTCAACTCCGGAAAAACCCGGCCGCGGATTTAGCAGATTCTTTTCACAGAAAGGAAAGAATGGCTATTAAATTAGTGCCACTTTGCTGTAAGAATGGCTGTACATCATTTCCATGATCTCTTGAACTCGTATTTGTAATATTGTTTGATTAAAACATGGCATAGCTCCTCAATCATTCCAAACCATAGGGTTATGGTAGTTTTGTTTGATTTCAAATTTAATGTATATCATCAAACATTATATGTGCTAAAGGCAATTTGTTAATGTACACTGTACAAGAAATCCATCAACAGTGGGTAACATATATGCTGAAATGTAGAATTCATAAGATGTCGAGTCAAAAGCGATAACTAACAAATGTAAGAATTAAACCTTTCTTTAAGAAGCATGATAATGGGAACATGGTGGTCAGTACAATAGCCTAGCAGAAATGGGGAGACACATGCTACGTGTGGCTTCTCACGTGACTGTCATCCCCTTCAGTTTCCCATTTATTTATTGATAATTCAATTTCGTTATCGCTGATGCTGGACAACACAAAATTTATATGCTATGTTTTTGGCCCAAAGATGTCCCCGAACCTCTGTCTGATCATAAAAATAGCAATAATAATGACATGTACTTACAATTTCATCGTGTAATTTTGACATTTGGTAAAAAATGTCAAGACAACTAGAGCCGCTCTAGCTAAATAATGAGCAACAAGGTTGGCTGGCCGTTTGGTAAAAAAAATTAATTTTCACATTACGAAATTGAGATGATAAAGTCGTTAATAAAAAATAACCGACCCCAATAAAGAAATACAGACATCTTCAGAATAAAAAAAGTGAAACAACAGACTAACAATCTGATTCAATTATCACCACCAAATCCTGTCAATATTCGGCCTAGAGAACCGTTGATGAATCTCCAAAACCTCAATCACAGACGGATGAAAAGCCTCTATCATCGACCAACTTCTCGCAGCAAGTAACCCACCGTGCTCATTATGAATAAATCCTACACTCCCAGCAGTGAGGGAGATCGCACCATCCACTTTGAATTTCATTGTCCTGCCTAGATGTTTAACCCATCACTGACTAGCTGGATAAGTAGTCTCTCAATTGGCCTCACACCATTCCTGCAACCTACTCCGCACATCTTCCACAATCGAGACCGACGAGAAAACCCTAGACTTCAAAATTATTGCGTTATGGGTACGCCAGATCGCACACCCATCCATCACAAATGTTGTCGTCGTGTTCTAAGCCAATGAATCTAAGAGCAAACCCATTTGATAAATGAGAACACCTAAGACCATAAATTCAACATTGATTCTCAACAAATTCCAAAGATAAACTACATTGAAGCAAAGTAAAAATAAATGAGGAATCGATTTCTCTGACATACTACATAACTGACATCGACCATCAATCCCCAAACCTTTCAACTGGAGGGCAACGTGAACTGAAAAATACCCTAAGAACACACGCCAGAAAAAACAGCCACACTGGAGGGATGTTAACACATCAAACTTAGCACTACAAAGAATAATAATGGTCAGGTTCCCAAGTCCCATCAGAACGAAGCAGAGCACCGTATGCTGACTTGACTAAATACAAATCCGAAGACTCATGGTGCTAATAACAAACATCGAAATTTCGTCAAAGGATGCTCCAAACCCAAGACCAAACATCCTCTCTAAGATAAGCCCATATCATCTCTATATTCCAAGCCCTCATATCAGGTAGAAACAAATCATATGGAAAGTAAAAGTAGGCGAATTCAGTACCTCCGCCACCCTACACCATCACTCAGAAGCCAATGATCCTTGAAAACGTCAAAAATATCCCAGCCCAACCGCTCGACGACACCCATCAGTTAGTATACTCTTGGCCGCACACAACCCACACCAGACATAGCTGGAACAAGAACCCAAATTAGTCGTGAGGTAGCTATCAGAAGGAAAATATTGCGCGCGAAATAATCTGCTTACTAGAGTATGGAGACATATCAAATCTGCTTGGTGGACAATGCAACATGGAAAATTGACACCATAATCCATGCAATGCAATCATCATTTCTCATATTGTTCGATAGTTTATTTTTGTATATATAAGTGAACATTAGAATCATCCTTTTAAAAAATGATATTAATGAATTCATAATTAGCCTCAAATTATCTCTAATATGAAGTGAAAAGATGTATAAATTAGTCTTATGGTATTTACCAGTATTATAAGAGTGATTTTTTTTCTCTTCATTGAAACAGATCGTTGCCCCAGTAAAAATATGTAAACGGTCATTTGGGGAGAGGGAGAGGGAGAGAGAGAGAGAGAGAAAGAGAGA
>JAYMTP010003167.1:0-17638 GCA_036897365.1 Geranium brycei | reverse complement strand
GGAGGAGAGCATGTACAATGCGGTGAGGAGGTTCGGGAAGGTCCGGTACGATACCCTGCGGTTGCCTCACAAGGTGGAGGCTCTGGAGGCTGATGGGTCGGTGAAGTTTGGTCATGGCGAGGGCTCGGCCTACTTGTTCGACCCCGATATCTATACCGATGGCCGGATCTCGGTTCAGGGCATTGACGGGGTCTTGTTCCCGGCGGAGCCCACCGGTAAATCGGAGACCAAATCGGTTAAAGTGGCAGCGGCCAAGCCTACCAGAAGAGGTATGTACTCTGTAATGTTTGGTTTGCCCAATTTTAGTTACATTTACATGGGTACAAGTAGAACTAGAATTATATTTGATCGGAATCTGCCGGCAGCGGTGGTGTCGGTGGGTCAAACTTGGTCAGGGGGCATAACTGTCCATTTATGAGTTTTGTGGTACTCTACTGGTAGGGACAGTGTAGTAATGGAGAAAAGCTCCAAACTTGCAAAATCCCACCTCATGATTTCGACACAGTGGTCCGGAGATTTCAATTTTGGCCCCAAGAAAAACAAAAGTTTCATTTTTTTCTGAGTAATAAAGCTTTTGTGCATAAAGGGTATTATTACAGATCACTTGCTGTGTACATGTAACCACTAACTAGCCCCATTAAACAACTTGAGGACCACAACAGAGCTTCTTGGGAAGATTCAATTTGGTTATGGTTATGGTTATGTTTCTTGATTCCTGGTATGTGAGAACCTCTCCTTGATTTTTTGAGGACACTGAGATATTTTTTCATCATTGGCTTTGAACACAGATATTCTGGATTTTGGAAATAAGTTTCCCAATTCACATTTTTACTGGTCTGAGGTTATGTTGTAGACTTTGTTACTTGCTGTGAGTGTCAATGTGCTTTCTTGTGACTAACTACCATATGATGGAAAGGAACAAAACTCTACTGACCATAGGAGCAATTTAATTGGAATATGCTATATACAGCCGAGAAGTGTCGGCAAATGAGTAAAAATAAGTTTAGAGCTGATAGGAGATTTTGGAATTGAGTGAATAAAAACTGTGTTTCTGGAATCTTGACTGATTCTTCTCCTACTTCTAAAACCAACAACCTACAGCATGTCTTTACTAGTTTTTCCCCATATTCTCTTCTTGCATTATACCAGTTTCTGCTTTAAAATATGCATCAGACATGATTTGTTTTGTCCGGTTCAATTTCTTGATTTCTGAAATGTGATTATGCTTCAAGGAGGAATATTTCATTGTTCAGGGACCACCAAAATATGGTTGGGACTTGTAATCCTTTAAAAATTAGGCAAATTGAGACTTCAATCATAAAGTCATGCCATTGAGTTGTAACTCCACGTTTTGCATTCATGGTGCAAGCTTAGTTTAATCAGATCTTCTCTTCGTAGTTTCAACTTGGTCTGTCAGCGTCCGAATTCTTGATCCACCGAATAAGGATTCGTAACATTAATGCTGCTAAAGTCTACTCTGCATAACTCTTAAGATAATAGCAGTTAAGCTGTCGAATTTATGTATTAAGACAATGTTTTATGAAGATTGATTCCTGATATGAAATTGATTTGCTAACCGGTTGTTATTGGTGGGAAGGAGCTGTCGTGAAGTTAACACGTTGCTTTCGGTTCATTGTTTGTTTATTCTGTGATTGGGAAATCGGAAAGTGTTGGTGGAGTGACAATTTTATATTGTTCTGCAGGAAAATTGCTTCAAGTTGGGTGCTTGGTGATGGGGGCAATTGGGCAAGATTCCCATTTCAGCACATGCCAATGAAACACATTCTTGACTTCATTGCATTAAAGAGATTGCTTCAAACAAGAAAAATGGTAACATTCTTAATTCTCATTCTTCTTCTCAAACCCATGTGTTAAATGCAACTAGTTTTGTTTAAACCAAAGCAAAACACTTCACTTCATGTTTGACAATAGTTGACAATACAATTACTAGATTAGTTAGTGGCCTATATACAAAGACTAGATCTCAAATATATCAGTATGCTGATTAGAAAATAATTCCATTGGCCTTTTAAGTTTTTCAATACAAGATTGAATGTGCTGAACAGTGAGTTGATGGCTTTCATTGGGAAAAATAGTACTCCTGAACCATAATTTACATTTGAAAATAGTATCTGAAACTATATGTTATGTCCCAGAATTAGTATAAAAATCCATTTAGATTTTAATAACTAATGTCAAAATTGAACTATATGGATAATTTGGCATCAAATTTGATCATGCTGTCTTTGTTCTAACCTTAGGCCTAACATTGTCCTCTACCATCCCAAGTGAGTAAACTTGTTGTATAGTGCTTGATTACTTTGCTTCCAAGCTAAGTCTTAAGCTTTCCATTAAAGTGAGAGTAGAATACAAGAAAGCATTTTGTCCTAAACTCACTACGTTGATGACTTGCAGGTGAATTAAAGAAGGTAAGATAATGAAACGCAGTAGTAAAAAGACTTGGTTGCATGGTGATTAACAAAGGGTCAATGTCACTCGCTGGCCAAAGATATACACCATGAGTTGAGGCCCACAAGATTTTGCATTTTAAATTGGTGTGTGTGTATAATCAAAAGTTGCTGCTTAGTTCTCTAGTTCTGTTGGAGGGTAAAGATGGAAGAGAGCTGTTTTTGTGTGATTTATTAGTGATAATTATTGTTTAGGAGGAGATTCTACCACGTGGAAATGCCACTGAATAAAGTAGACAAATATAAATGTGAAAAAGATAGCTTTCTGTTCATGGCCAAATGTGTATATTGCAAATTATGTGTTTTGTGCACTTCCTTTCTTTCATTTTTGTCTTTGTGCGCTTTACTTCCGATAGGTGAAGTTCCATTTCTTTTTCTTTCTCGATACACGAACTAACTTGTTAAAATACGTTTTATTCTTGGAAAAATATAAGATATATTATGAACAAAACTAGATGTATGATAATCTTCTTGCTTGTATGGATCAAAATACATTTCTTAGGATGTCTCTATCTTACACTACACCATTTGGGTAGTAGGGTAACACTCTTCCAATGAGCGCGTTGCTCTTAATTAAATAAATGCAGTAGATATAAGAAAGTACATTGTCATAATCAGCGTAAAAGCAGCAAACTATTTGTACGCTGGTGTTTGTGCCGCGCTTATGGCAGCGCACCTTATATGTGCACTGCTTCAAATGTGACCGTTAATTATTATAATCGTTGCCTTCCGACTGCTGGTGATGACCGTTGGACTATGGCAGCACACAAGCAAAGTGTGTTGCCCTTAGCCTCCCAGCAGCACTACTTATACTCTTATCAAGATAGGTGAAAGTGTTGGTGATGAAATTTGGGAGGATAAAAGAATTAGAGTGATCTATTATTGTGAGAGGCTATAAAGTGAAGAGGCGATTATTCAGACTCCTTTACTTTCTCGTATTTCAATTAAGGTTATTTTTAATAATATTTATTTGTAATGTAAATAATACAATATTGTATATGCATGATAGAGATAGTAGTTTTATTGAATATGTGTTTCGATTCCGTCCTAGTGCGTGATCATATAATTTGTTCGACATATTTTGTTGCATTTTATAATTAACAGTAAATTTACAAGATAATATTTAAAGATGTTATGAATTTATATTTGCATATATTTTAATGGTTCTCTTTCCTTTCTTATTTTATCTTCACTTTATCTTCTTTATTTTTACATTTTAAGGAAAATTTCACATGACCTCTCTTAAGTATACACGAGCTTGACTTAACCCACCTTAACTTCAAAATTAACTGTGGAGTCCCTTAAGTTTGAAAAAATTTCACTTTATCCCTTTCCGTTATTTTTCTGAAAATTCAGTTAACTTTTTTATGAAATGACGAAAATACCATTGCATTAAAAAATTAAAATAAAAACAATATGTCAATATTAATTTTATTTTTTAAAAATCTTTTATAAAAACAAAAAATGATGTTTATAAATCATTTTTTAGTTTGAATTTTTGTGTAAAAAACTTTTTATTAAAAATTATTTTTATTACTAAGAGAATTTTATTCTTTATTTTTTACAATGAAAAAATTAGAAAAAAAGTACAAACTTACTTATTTAATTTTTTAATTCAAAGGTATTTTCGTGTTTTCACAAAAAGTTAACAGAATTATTAAAATAGTTAACGGAAAAGGGTAAAGTGAAACTTTTTCAAACTTAAGGAACTTCACAAGTTGATTTTGAAGTTAATATGGTTTAAGTGAAACTCGTGTATAGTTAAGAGGAGTCATGTGAAATTTTCTCTACATTCTAAATAACATGATCATTAATATCTTAAATACGTGATTGTTGTAGATATAGTTTAGTGAAATAGATATGTCATGGACATATGGAAAAAGAAGGTCAAATGAGTTCTTCACGGGTATGGTGGAGTTTATGGCATTCGCACGGGTAAATGCTCCATAATATGGTCGAGATAGATTCATGTGTCCTTGCGTTAAATGTTGTAATATTCGCGTGTACAATATGAAGATCATTTGCAGTCACCTTACTAAGAGTGAGTTTGTGAGATTGTATACGCGTTGAACCAATCATGGCGAAGCCAGAGAAGTCGGTGAAAGTAGCAATAAGCTCAGAGTAGTGAGTCTAATATACAGTATTTTCCACCCGGTGGATCCTCATTCCTCTTACAAATCTGATTCGGATTAATTTCACATTTACTATTTTGGTGGTGTTGAACATTCTCTATATTTGGTTATGTCGAACTTTTTTTATATTTGGCTATGTCAACATTTTCTATATATTAATGCAATTTCATTTCCTAATTTTTTTATTTCCTAATTTATTAAAAAAAATTAGGGGTTTCGGTTCAATCCGGCCGAACCCCTGATTTTTTACATAAAAGCTGCCTTTTAAGGCATCGCTTATACCCACGCGCTACTTTAATTGTGGCAACACATTGTAAGCTTGCTGCTTTATCTATGGATCACGCTTTAACAATGTGCTGCTTTAACTATGGCAGCAAGTGTTGAAAGAGTGCTACTTTATTTATGGCAGCACGCACTGACAGTATGCTGCTCCCAGGTCAACCATGGCGACTCCTCGAGCTTGCAAAAGCTAAGGGTCAAATCGCCCGTCTGCAAGGACTCATTGGAAAGGCCTCCAATCGCCTCGACCAACAAGAAAAGAACCTCCATGAAATCAACCGCCATATTCAAGAGATGGGAAGTTCCCGATACAAGAAAAAGAAGAGTCTCAAGAAGAAGAAACTCATCTGAAGGACGCTAATCCCCTAGAAGAGCCCTCGGAAGCGCCCTACACGATGCGCAATCGAGCCTCATCCTTTCTACCGCAACCTAGCTTGCCTCTATATGCGAGACCCCTATGTGCCCTATTCTTGCAAGGGACCCTCTTTCCAAATCAGGACATGGCCCCGTGCTAAACCCCAGTATCGTTGCGACCTCTTTTCAGGTGTTACACTACGAGAAGTTATTCCCCAATAGCAAGCGCATCTTAAAACTCCTACATGAGCATGGTCTCGGTCCTAAAAAGATGGACCCTTCTAGGTCATCACCGAGGAAGACCACCCCTCCCGCACAGACACCCCGCGGGCAATGCATTGTTCTCGCTACGAGGACACTTCGCTTACCCCGACAACCTCCCCTCCAGCAATATCTGGTGCGGTGGGAAAAATCAAGGGAAGCCTCCTAGGAGGATGCGAGCCACCTCCCTGTAGAATTACTCCGCATATTCTACCCCAAACCTTGACGGGGACGTCAAGGGCTCCATCGGAGGAGAATGTCACACCATGAAGATTTTTTCCCAAGATTTTGACCAACACGAGTTTAGCCCAAGCTCGTTGCCCTCTCTCCCCTCGACGAGCGAGGCCACAACCTCGCCATCACGGTCATCATGATCTCGTCCGACGTCCGACCAAGACTCCGACGTCCAATGAACCCCAGAGCAACCTGGCCCAACACCGCCGACACGCTTCTTTCTTCAACCGAACCAAAGCATACCGACGTCAGAAACCTAACAAGCCAACGACAACAAGCCGACCTGACACCACCAGCCCGAGGAGGCAAGACCGCCCCCTCAAGAAGAAGGCGCGACCAATGCACCATCCCGGGCCGACCCAATAACGCAGGCCCACAACGGAGAGAGCCCACAACTCCACAGGTGATGGGCCACGCCCACCTTTGCTTCATGGCCAAGAAATGTCACCTCATCACCTTCCACTGTAAGGAGACATACCTTATTTCAGCTGGACACACTGAATTAAGATCAACGGATGGATTTGCCTACTTGGAGCACAAAATAGGGTTTCCTAGGTCTTTTCCTTTATTTTAGCTAGAGTTTTCTTTAGGACCTCCTTTTTGAAGTAGTATAAATAGGGGTATAGGACATCGTAATTCTTAACTTTTGGAGTGCACGAAGTCTCGACACTAGTTCATCGACCAAACGTGGTCGGCGGAAGATTTTCCCAGCAAATAAAAAGAAACAATCGGTCCCTCAACGTAGAGGGCCTTAAACCAATCATATCACATCTCATCTCTTCGCTTTCTTTCTTTCTTGATCTGAGTTCTCTGATGAAAAAACTCTTTGCTTACTTTATAGACTTGTTTCACCGATGAAAGAGTTGTTTGGGATGGATCATGGCCAAAAAGTCTCGCCTAAACGCCGCACGAAAAACCGGTAAGCACAAGGGATCAGTTAGATGGTTGCATTCCCATTCTTCCAAGTTTCTATCCAAGAAGGAATAGGGAAATAACAATAGGCCAATGAATTCCAGTCATGGGTTCACCGTGCTCGTAGAAAGATTTGAATCTTCGACAAGCTCTTCCAAGCCGTGGCACATGTCCCAACTTGAACTTGATTATATTTTGAGAAGTTGTCTCCAAAAAAATAATTATTTGGAATAATAACATATTAGCCTCAACTCACCAAATTACCATTTACTTCTCGCGCAACTTTATGGTGTTAAAAAAAAATCATATCTCGACCTAATGGAATGTTTTCCACACTTTTTTTAGTACCATAAAGCTTTGTGAGAAAAAATGGTAGTTTGGTGAGTGGAAAGTAAAATTTAAGGTTGGGGATAATTATGTGAAAAACGCGTATAATTGGGGATAGTGATGTGTAATTATCCCTAATTATTTAACCCAACTCAATCTATTAAAAAGGAGGGGCGTGCATTTTAATTTGAGTTATTTTATCATCCCTAGTGTCAAACAATAATTCACTAGAATTTCCATCTCGACATTATGAATTAAGTGTTCACATGACTACCTTAAAATTTATTGAACAACATTTGAACTACAATTCACTTATGTCTAGTGCACTTAATTGAAGTTGAGAATATTTTTGTCTCACTTTTTTTACATATGTTTAATTTTGGCTTAACTCCGTTAGTTTTCATTGTAAAGTAACCAAAATACCCTGTTTTGAAAAACTTTTAACAACTTGGAAGGCAGACATGAGTATTTTCATCATTTCACAATGAAAACTAATGATATTGAATCAGAATTATACAGAACAATGTAAAATGTGACAAAAATATTCTCAAATGTAATTAAGTGAGATATAGATCTATGTCAATTGTAATCAAGTGAGAAGGAAATATATCAGGGATAATGACACTTTGTTACACCTAACTATAGCGAAATGACACTTTCATACCCTAACTATTTTTTTCTTTTTTAGTACACTGACAATTTTTTTGTGACAGCCTACCTCTAAAATGGCTAAAATGCCTAAAATACCCCTGGATTAAGAAATCAGAATGTGGTTTTAAAACCCAAAATTGAACCGATTCAATTTAATTACAAAAAAATTATAATTATAATTTGTGAAATGAGTTTCTCCTTCATGGCCTCAGATAAACCTGCTTCTTCTCCACCAACCAATCTTCTGTTTTTTAGAGATAGAAAATTGCTTCTCATCACAGCTATGACCAGATGAAACTTGCGTTGTAGTGAAGAGGATAGAAGGAGAGGAGCGAGAGGTTGAAGAAGAGGACAACAATGTAATTTCACCAATTTTAATTTTAATTTTTTTGTAATTAAATTGAATGGTTCAATTTTGGGTTTTTAAACCAAGTTGAACCAGTTCAATTCTGATTCCTTAATCCAGGAGTATTTTAGGCATTTTAGCCATTTTAGAGGTAGATTGTCACAAAAAAATTGTCAAGAGAAAAATAGTTAGAGTATGAAAGTGTCATTTCGCTATAGTTAGGTGTAACAAAGTGTCATTATCCCAATATACTACTTAGTAAAATAACTTTATCCTTTCTTTAATATTTATACATGGGAGATGGTGTGTATGGCCCCAAACCCCAACAGGGTTCTTGAATCCCTACCCCAACTCTGTCTTCATCTTTATAAAAATCTCTATCCAACTTGCTCCGATCAAATCGATAACATCTTTGTCTTCGTTAAGTTGAAGCTCGTCCGTCCCTAACTTTGAATGAAACTTGGCAGTGACTCTTACCACCAAATTTTAGTAAGCCTTGTAAAACAAGAAAGATCCAAAATTGTGGCGCAAGAAACTTCTGTGAAATACAATAGCAGCCACAGTATACTATTCATGATTTGTTTTCTTGTAATCTGAATGTTCGTTTATTAGGTGAGAAAAATGAAAAGTATTTTCTTCAATTACTCAGTCAATTTAAGGCTGCAGATAAAGCTTTTGTTGCTTCTTGTTCCTAATATCAGTAACTTGTGCAAAAATTAATGTGCGTTCACCATGTATATATTGTGGAGAGTCAAGCCAATGGGTCAACAAGATTTTGTATATAATATTTTTCAGAAATAATAGACGTGTAGGTCAAGATCTTCTACCCTGATAAATTGGTTCCATGTGTACCTCTCTCATTTTGAAGATCATCACCACAATCTCTCTCATTCGATCACTTGGAACTACCAGTTATTCAAGCTTTCCGATACTATTGTGGTTGTGCAGCTAAACGATTCTCGTCTTCTATTTCAGTCCATTTGTAATTGTTTCACCATGTGTTTTGGATGGACTAGATTCTTCGTTTACATTGTTATTGATTTATTGATCGACGCTTTCATTTTCAATATCCTCCATAGCTAGTAAAGTATTTCTTTCATGTAATTTTCATATATTCTCAATTTGAACATTTTTCAATGTCATCTATATGTTATTCAATCTGTTATCGACCATTGGTCATGTAAATATTTAGCTAAGAGCATAGCCCATTTCGACTTGGTCCAGGTCTGATTTGCCCAAGGCGTGCATGGTGCCCAGGTTTTTGTTCTTGTAAGTTCAGAGCCCACGATTGAAAATTCATTACAAACGGGCCATTAGGTGTGGACTGGTGGGTGAAAGTATGAGGATTATAAGGTAATGGTGCGTGCGGGCACTCACTCACTCACTGCACGCATATTCAATCATGCGCACTTGTGGCTAAGCCCTTTGATTTCCTTAGAGTGCACATTTATTTAATTTCCACTTCTATACTTTGTTCATCATCGTGCTTGAGACCGAAATGGCCGGTATCACTTCAAGCTTTAACACGGTATATATCTCAGTGAATTACAGTTTAGTATTTCTAATCATAGTTAATTTAGAGCATCTCCAATGGTGCTCTTTATATTTAAAAGGGGTAATGACAGATGGCTACACCCAACTATGTCACTTTTCAAAATTAGTACCCCAACTTCAAAAATTTCATTTGGAATACCCGAAGATTAAATAAGCGACATTTAACCCAACTTCTGTTAAATCCATTCAATACTTTAGATTTGAAATCAGACCGGTCTAATCGGTTTAAATCCCAAAATCAAGCAAAAACCAAATCAAAATCTCAAAACCAAAACAAAATCTGAAACCCAAAAACACAGAAATCTCAAACCAAAAAACAGAACATAATGAAGAGAGGGAGTAGATAGAGATAAAAAGTCTTGCTAGAGTGCATAACCGGGGATATTGCCTGAAAATCTATGTTTAATCTAGTGTACAATTTAATCTTAACTAATCCGCCGATTATGCATCAAATTGGCATAAGAATGTTTTAGATTGGCAATATACCGGCAACAGCTTTGCTCAGACATACTAGTAGATTAAACCTCCTTATACATGAATGCCCAATCGGACTTATGGTAGTGTCTTTTGTCAATTACAGTTTTCTCATTTGTCTGACTCCTAGGATTTGCAATCGAGTGTCATCGGAACGAGATTCTCATTAGACGCCATCAAATTCTATCTTATTGTCTAGGGGATACCTTTTTCTTCGTTTAGCCAAACAAGCAAATATCGTATATGATCGAATTACATCATATGTAAACACATAAAATCGTATTAAACAAATACTAAAATTCTTTGTTCAAAAAATAGTCAGAACACGGATTTAAAGGTAAGTTCAAAACATATCTCAATTTGAAGCAGGTTTCTGTAAAGACAGATCTGAGTTTAGCTTCTACTGTGATATGCTCAAACTGAGGTTGTAAAGAGGGTTGTTTTGGTGGCGTCAATTTGTGATAAAGCGGTGAACATTAAAGGAGACTATAAATCGAGGGAGAAAAGAAATATTAAGTTCAATTTATGTTCCAAGAGTAATTTTAGAAGAAATAAAAATAACTAACTTTTCCAATTGTAGACACTTTTAAAATATATTTCTAATTTTCGTACTACTTGAGGCATAAAAACTCAATTTTCTCATAATAATTATTACATGCTGAAAAATTACATTTCAATATAGTTCCTACAACTGTACTATCATTCTATAGAACATATGTAATATCCAATGCTAATCCAAACACCGAACACATGTAACTTAGTTTACCGTACCACACCTTGTTTACTTGGTAAAAATAAACATTAACATATGAAATTATTAGTGGGCCATCCATTTAAAAATAGTGGGTAGAAATTCAAGTTAAAGATAAATTTAAATCAGACGGAAATTGAACAAAATCATGGTTAACTATATAACTTTTTCATAGAATTACGATCAATACAAAAATCTTAATCATCAATGGGTTTAACTTATTTTTCATATCACTATTAATAACGTTATTTAACGTGAGGTTAAAAATCATAATTAACAATTTAATATAACTATTTAAAATAAAAATTTAAGTTAAATGTAAGGTGTGATGTTATCAAAACATCACCTATTCTTCTCCATTTTGTTGGATTACATAGAACCCTCAATAGACATCGTCAGGTTCAAATCCAAAAGAGAGAAACTCATCACCCTCATCCACCATGCCGCTCTAGCCAATTTCTACCTGTACAAACTCCACACACATTGCATAATCGACGATAATGAGTGAGTAGTCTAGAAAGCCCTTCGCCCTCCCTTTAATTTCGCACCAACACTTTTATTAAGTGCGTTTTCTCCATCATTCTTGTCGTCACCTTCTATGTCTCTTCTCCTGCAAACAATCCCGCTGACGAGTACTTTGACCTCCTTCGCACCTCCAACAACGAACCTACTTTCTATCTTTTTTGGAACAAATCATGATTCTATCTACGGAAGAAGATTTGATGCTAAAGAGTATTGTGCACTCAAGTAGGACTGCGCAAATTATAACTGAATCGACAAAACCGCATTGAACCAGACCATTCGGTATTCGAACTGGTCGGGATGATTGTGCATGGTTCGGTTCTCGCAATACCAAGCCAATGCAGTTTTGTAGGCGGTTCCAGTTTGTTATACCATCGGTTAACTGAGCATATGTATTAGCCCAAAACGTCAACGTTCCCGTGGCACATATTACTTGAGTCTCGACATTAACTCACCGATACACAATTCCAAACCCTAAGAGAGAGAGAGAGAGAGAGAGAGAGAGAGAGAGTCTCGACTTTCACCTTGAATCGGCGAGTCACTCTGGCGAGACCACTCCTCCTTCTGGGTTCACCAGCGTTGAATCAATGGAACAACTATGAGCCCGGCGAGAGATGCATTAAGAAGAATTGGTGCTCGATATAAAACTAGAGGCCGCCGTGGAGCCTAGATACACCCTCGGCGAGAAGTGGTTTAGGCTGAATTGCACGTGCTAGATACCAGTGGCGAGGAAGCTGGAGAGCACGCGCTGGATCCCAAGAATTGGGCAGGCGCGACACCAGGATAGGGTACAAGGTCCAGAACGCCAAGATCCCAGAGTCTCCTGTTCTTGATTGGGGACTTTCCGGTTGGAGAGGAGGAGGAGGAAGGACTGGGCGAAGAGGTTGAGTCGGGCGAGGCAGGTAGAAGGTGAGGTGCCTTTGGCTCACTAGAGAATGGCACGCCGAGTTGAACCTCATCTTGCGCCCGTAGAAGTAGGAGGTCAGGAGTCAAAGAGCTTGGAGGAGAGTCAAGAGACGGCCAAGAAGAGATGTTCTGTATATGGGTCAAGCTGCAGGCCGTACTTTTATTGCACCGGGTTGAAAAAGGGCAAACATTTGAAGCCCATCATTTTATGAAAAACCGCCAAACCAACTTAACTGAACCGATGGGCTGGTCGGTCAAAACTGAACCAAAAATATCTCGAATGCTTCGTTGATCGGTTCTTGAAATCCGAAAAATGAAACGGTCAATTCGATTCAGTTCGGTTTTTAAACTGTGAATAGTCTTACACTCAAGGACCGATCTGACGCCGCTGCTTCGCTTGTCTCGACGAAAAGGATATCTATTTTTTGTGAAGAAGATGGCGTTACCCCATTAAGTTGTAACCTTTTATTTTATTGTGAGGATTAAGGGAATTTTGCACTTTAAAAAATAATTAGAGTCATGTATACCAAAGAAACAATATTATGTTAATCGTAACCAAAAATTAAAAAACAGTTAAATCGTCGATAATGACAAGTACTAACACTTTTTTTGTCTTCGAGAGGACACCACAACGGTTTGAACCTCACATTATTAGTGGAGAGGTATGTATTTTGAACTCGATTGTGAACAAGGTTAATGTGCTTCTGTGCAAAAAATTATATAGTTAATGGTAGTAATTATTATTATTATTTTGATAAACCGTGGTTCCATACAAAAATTGTACTATTGATCATGTTTTTGTTAATTTTCCATAAAAGTACATTATGTTAAATTTCACGCTCATAAAAAAATGGGGCAACTTTAAAGTTTAAACCTTTTCCCCTCAAATTGCTTATACAAGTGTGCGTATAGATCCACTTTCAGTGGGCATATTCTATATATGTATTTAAACTCACTGTATCTATTATCTACACCCATTCCCTCTCTAAATTCACTAGGTGCACACACCTCTCAAGTCATCAGTTGTGACCATGACAAGCTCGAGCAAGAGCACCCTCTCAGCCACATCAAACCTAGCGAACCTCCTCCCAACAGGCACAGTCCTCGCCCTCCAAGCCCTCACCCCCTCCTTCTCCAACCACGGCTCCTGCCGCTCCACCAACCGCTGCCTCGTCGCCCTCGTCATCACCATCAACGCCGTCGTCTGCTTCCTCTCCTCCTTCACCGACCCTTCCGACCAAACCCTCTACCACGGCTTCGCCACCCGCAAGGGCCTCTCCATCCTCTTCACCGACTCCGCCACCAGGACACGCGTGGCCTCCATGGCCGCCCACAAGGACAGGTTCGGCCTCCCCCTCATTGACTTCGTCCACGCCTCCGTGTCGTTGCTTGTCTTCTTGGTTATCGCTTTCAGCGATAGTAACGTGCACGGTTGCTTCTTTCCCGGCGCCGGAGACAATGGCAAGCTCATCTCGGCGAACTTGCCGATCGGAGCTTTTCTATTCGCCGCATTTTTGTTTACTATATTCCCTACTACACGTAGAGGGATTGGGTACTCGGAAACTTCATCATCATCGGCAACCACAACTACAGATAGCTCGGAGACTAAATGATGTATTCATGAACTTAATTGGTTGAACTCGTGCTGTTTTTTTGGTTGTGAAAATTACATCACCCTATCGTCTACGCATGAAACCCTTCCCACCATTTCAATGGGATCAAATTTTCACAAACAACCAATATGATGTTCAATCTTGGGTTGTCCTCTTAAAAACAAATTGTGTTATTTTATTATTGTTATAAGTGATTGATTAACTTTTTATATGAATTTGGCGTTTAATATTTTATCGAATATGTTTGTGTGAAATTATTCATTTCTAGATGCAATTGGATCAAAGTACGCGGTCAACATAGTGACGACAAACCCTTACGGATACATTGTTACTATCAATAACGGCAACCCCAAGAAAGTAAGCTGTCCTTGAGGTGAAACAGGAAAAAAATTAAACTAAATATAATAAAATAATTTAAATAAAATATATTGATTATAATTAATTAATACAACAAAAAATAATCCATATAATTGAAATTAAACATAATGTCTTTGAATTACACGTTTGAAAATAACTAAATGTTTTTGGACTTACGATAAAGCATATTCAAGTTCACGTTTTACATCTATCCTTACATGAATATTATCAGACCATGATCCTTTTCAAGTAGGGCCATCTTGGTGTTAAGACTAGTTACCTCAGGTTGAAGCTTACAACGATCCTCTGAGATCTCGGGTAGGTCAATATGTAGCTACATATTGACCTTAGTCTGAGTAGAGGAGGAGATTGTGCCAACTTCTCTAACATTTGGCGGCATAAGATCTTGATTTCACAAACCTCGAACATTTGTGCCCTTGTCCCTGCGTTCCTACGCCTTGAAGTGCTCTCTTTCCATGGTGGCTTTCTCTTCTTCGAGATTCATTTGACGAATAGGAGTCTCGGGTTCGCCTTGTTGGTTAGCCGGATATGCTTCGAACTCCTCTCACACTGCAACCTATGGGAGTAAATAATAATATTCATTATTATGGAAAATCCAATACTTGAAAAGCAATTAAAAAAAATGCTTACCAGTTTAGGGTAATATAGGTATCTTGCCTCGTAGACTATGATGAAAGTATGCAGTCTCGACCAGATTAGAGACTCTTTTCTCATTGCATACCTTCATTTGATCGCCCACTCCCTTGTGACCTTGAAAGAAATTGAACTAGTGATGTGCTTCATTTTCTTTTTCTTTTGCAAAGGTCAGGCACTTTTTCGCCCAATTTGTGCAAATCACAATAACATAATTGTTAATAATAATAAATACAATAAATGTATTATAAAAAATTAATAATACGAGCTAACTTACCTTCACTATGAGGATGTGGAAGTGACCAATGAGTTAGGCTCACTTCATCTTATTGGCTTTCAACTTGTAAGGAATGTTGTTGCGTTTGAAGTAGTATTTTTTGTAATACGACTTCATGTTCAGTTTCCTTTCTTTGTACGCCTTAACACACACTTTTGTTGATCCATTTGATCAATAGGCCCTCGTCATCCATGTGACACATCTTCTAAAATCACAACAAATATTTGTTAATATCTAATGGTATAATATAATATACTTTTAATTTCTTATTGTTATTAAAATTTACATTATAGGCCACTGCAAACCACATCTTTTCTTCTTCAAGGACATCAACACAGTGGTTGTACGGTACTAATACATTTGAACGTACTAGTTCACCCAACATCAATTTCAGTCGGGCTTCGAAGAATTTAGGTTTCGGCCATCGGCTGAAAGGTGTACCTCCCTGCTACTACAGTCGAAGCCCGATGACTCTATGGAACTCTTTCTCCTGCTCCTATATGTTCGGAGGAGTTACCGACTAGTCCCTTTTCTTCCTCTTTCTCTAAGATCTCGTCGCCAAACAGTGATTATTCACGTCTGAAATGAAATACAACTCAAATCGGTCTGTTCAGGCTCGTCGATGTATGAGAACTCGAGCCGGTTCAAAGTAGAACCTGAACCAAAAGAGCCCACAGGCGAAACTGATCCCGAACCCTTAGCGGCGTACTTTACATACATAATTTCTAGTTTTATTAATATTTGATGAGGCATACATAAGTTCATGTATATAACATTGAACCATAAGAGTTATCATCTACATAATCTTCACGCCCTTTTATATCGTTGTCTTCGTTATCATCAAAGTTGTCATCGTTGTTTTCTTTAGCGGTGAGTGGAGTCATAACGACACAGGGTAAAGATCTGAGGTCGTTGTGATACTACCCAGTCTTAAATCTCCTTATTTTAATTATATTTTGTCTCAAACTATATATTTTTAGGATACTTTATGTCACTTTTACCTCACAGTTATGTTGAGTGTACTTTAGGTGAAATATGCCAATTTGGAGCAAAATCAGGCAATTCACTAATGGTGGAAACACTCGTGTCGGGCACATATGCCAATCGCTAGCCGGTAGGCTTGCGATAAGCCCGACATGCAAAACAATGGCTGAGAGGACAGGCACACCTGCCGACCCAAGTCGGCCGGTTGACATAGCATCCGACAGGTATCACCCTCCTGAGGGCACACTTTCCAGTCTTGTTTGGAAACTATGCTCGGTATTCATGCAAGCATCCAGAACCAAGGTATCAGCCCAACCTAACATCCAAGTCTGGAAACTATTTTTGGAAACCTCACACCTTGAACCAGCGCCATCGACAGATCTTGCAGAGGCCATAACTCTTTCATCTGGAGTACAAAATAAGCGAAATTTTTTATCAAATTAAAGAGAACTCAAGAATTACAATATTGAAAAATGAAGTTTCTTCATCGGAGGTATACAACTATAGGTTTCAGTGCAAGATGTGGTTGCCTATACTCACGCTTCCAGCACGTCGACCGATCATGCGGACGCCAGACCTCTTTCACCCGAATTCTAATCGAATTGAAACTTGCATAAAATTAAAGAGAACTGAAAGGGATACAAAGTTGATGAAGACCATTCTTTTATATAGGTTCTAACTGCCAAGTGAAACCAGTAACCATGTCCGGTAAGTGTGCTTCAACTCGGCATGTAGGAATCAACTTTGTCGACTAAACTTGCGAGCGAGACATCTTCCGCATCCAGAAATCAAATCGAGCAAGCTCTTAGTCTAAATTGAAGAGAAAAGAGAGAGTCAACTTTGATGAGAAAATTTTCCTATTGGAGGCCTAGTGTGCGAGTTATCTCCCCCCACCAGATGACGAATTTGTGTAGTTTTGGGCAAAAACACTGAAATTCCATTTTACCCCCGCTTAAGTATTGCAGTATAAATATAACTTATGAATGAGTTTTATTATTTAGGATTAATTTCATATTAGTATTGAATTGATTGTTTCTAGGATTTAAGTTTAATATATTGAATTGTTCGTTTCAATTCTTTTGCTCAATAGTAATTTGGATTTGAGTTTGATTCAAGTTTATATGATCATTTTAGGATTTTTGAACATTATAATGAATGAGTTATTTTTATTTTTAATTAGTTTAAAACTTTCAACATGAACACGAGTAGATAAATATCTCGGCCGGAGTAGGATGAACGGGGATTGTAAATTAGTATTTAATATGTAATTCACTATTTAATGGGTTGATGGAGTTCTAGTGGCGAACGAGGTGATTGATATGGTTCGTAGGAGACACTCCAGGACTGTAGTGGTCAAGCAGGATTTTGAGAAGGCTTTTGACAGGGTGGACTGGGGATACTTATGGAGGGTTATGGAGACTATGGGCTTCGAGCCTAAGTGGTGACACTGGATCAGCTCCTGCCTTAGCTCCACTGCCTCGGTCCTGGTCAACGGCTCCCCCATGAGTCAGTTTGTCATCAAGAGAGAAGTTCGACAGGGATGTCTTCTCCCCCCCCCCCCCTCTCTCCTTTTTTTTGGAGC
>JAYMTP010003166.1:0-17641 GCA_036897365.1 Geranium brycei | reverse complement strand
TTGGGACAATTTAATAGTGTTGGGGTTTGCTTGTATTTGTAGAATTTCACTCAAACCCAAATTCATCATTCATTATTATCATCATCACCTACCAATTCTATTAACCCCTTTTATTTTCCATATGCTTAATTCTCTCTTTTTTGTTTTGTTTTATCTTCTCTGAAACCCAATTCAAAGGTTGTTGCTTGTGTAGATATGGAGGGCGCATGATATGCACTTGTAACTAGTCATCTTTTACCCCATAGCTCCTTCCTACAACTTTTCGGAGAATACAAGGCATGTGTCCAGTTTTTTTTTTCTTTTTTTGTGTAGTTAACTCTTAACATAACCCCAAATCTCACACCTGCTCCCGAACAGGTGACCCACTAGAATTCGAATTCTGATTTTTCTAAGCAGGTGACCCGGATTCGAATTCTGATTTTTGACAGAGATACAACTCATCTCGACCAACCAGGCAAGCCTGGGTGGGATACATAAACCAAACCGGGTCAGTTTGTTCTGAATCTGATAGAGCAGTTTCAGAGAAATGGGTAGTGATGGAAGGAGGAAGAGCAAGACCAATCATGGTGGTGAAGAAGATGTAGCAATGTCATCATGTTGCTGCTTTGGTGTGGTTTCTTCAGTGTTTAGAGGGATTGGGAGGTGCTTGTTTGTGGCTTGCTTCCCTCTCATTCAGTGCTGTGGATGGGATGAGCACAGACACCAGCACCAGCACCACTCCCATTTTTAGCTGATCAAGATTCAAACCCATGACCTGTTCGACCCATTTCTACTCATTCTTCATATATCTCACATTCTTGCTCAATTCAATTGTTTAATATAGTTGTAGGCTTGTAGCAGAAACATATATTAGATTATCAATTTCCACAGCACATGTTTCTTTAACAGTATTGAATCTGGAGAATAAATATTATGGTCATGCTTTTTACATTCTTCTTCCTGACATCAAACAGAACATAATAAACCTTGCAACCATAGTTCAAAACATAAAACTTTTCCTAGAAATCATCTGTTCGAAAGGTTCGGTTTAATATCAGATGACTTCTCTGAGTCTCTTTACGTCCGACTGTTTCAGAGGCTTAAGCATGAACATGTGAGCTCCTTCCTCCATGCATCTGCTTGACAGTGAAAAGTAAAAGTTCATTTTTTTCTGAAATCACAAAATGAAGTATAGAGATTTGGAAGTTAAATCATATTATTTACTTGTTAATGCGAGTCGGAACATTCTCAGAGGACATAATCACAACTGGGATCTCCCTCATTACAGCGGATTCCTGATCAAACATATATGCAAATGTCATTAAGTCACAAGAATATAATTGTGTCAAGAAATCAAACCAAACCTGATCTAACAAAATTAAAATTACCTTGATTTTCTTGAGTAACTCGTAACCTGTCATTTCCGGCATACAATAGTCTGTGATTATGAGATTAACCTTGGAGACCTGAAAAGGGTCGGAAGAGAAACTAATGAATATCATCAAGAATCCATTTTATTGGATAATAAGAAAAAACAGTTCAAGTTGTGCAGATATTCATATTTGCATACACTGCACTTCTGATTAGCTCCCAATCCCAAAAACTCCAATGCCTTGAGCCCATTTTCAGCAGTAGTTACTGCAATACATGTACATACATGTTATCATCATTTATCAACAGCTATTGATGAAACCAAACTCAGCAACAACAATTGAAATGTAAAAGAGAGGGCAGAGGGAGAGAACAACCTCTGTAAGAGGATTTCTTGAGTAGCTTTTCGACAAGTTTTCGATCAACTGCACTGTCATCGACGGCTAAAACATGAGGCTCCGAGGAAGAAGAACCATACTTGCTGATACTACCCATGTTTGTTCCTCTGAAGAAGAAGAAGAAGAAGAAGAAGAAGAAGAAGAAGAAGAAGAAAGGAAATGGTACTGCTCTTGTTGTTGCTGCTAATCTATATTGCTACTGTGTTGTGTTAAGAGCATACAAGCCTGTTGTTCTCTTCTCGTACGATACTACACACTACACAACACTCGTATAGTAATAAATAGCAGACCAAACAAACACTGTTCCTATGACAGAGCAATAAATTTGTGAAAAGAGACAAAGAAAACCTATGTATGAATGTAGTAGGTTGTGTGGTCTCTTGTCTTTCTCTATTTATAGAGAAATGAAAGCAAACCATGAATTGAAATTAAATGCCCAAGGATGTGGGGTTGGTGATGTAAGTAACAAGTTTTTTTATTTGGATTTTCTCTTAGATGTGACATGGCAAGAAGCTAATAGGTGGAGTTTCATATTTTGTTCGTTGTTGGTAATCTAACATCGAGTGCTCACAGTTTGGTTTTGCTGAGATTCGGTTCTAAACCGGCTGGTTTTCACTTCAGTTTTTTTTGAACTGAATTTCATGAATTTTTCACATTTTGGGCTAGTTTTGACATATTATCTGTTTGCCTAATATTTTTAGGCCCACTTAATGAAGATTGATGACTTAAAATGAGCCACATGTCTAAATCGATCGTTTTTGGTTTGGTTTTTTATTTGTTCTAATTGTATAAATCGGAATCAAACCAGTAGAGTTTTTATTTTGTTCATAACTGAACGAAACTAATTTGGTTCTTTTCGGTTCGGTTATTTTTTTGGGCCGGATCGGTGATTTTGGGCTGTCCTACTCTAAAATCTCTCATTCTCGTGTGGATGTTGGAAGTTCACAAAGGACTCTGCACGTGAAACAACAAGATGACCCATGAGAGTGCAGGTAGAAGACCACCCATATATTTGTGATATTATGTTAAAATCCGTATAAAAACTCAAATTAGTAGGTGGAGGTTCGGAGTGAACAGAGTCACATCTTTTCGACAAGTATTCCACTTATCAACTTGAGTTGACTGGGTTTCTAATAGCGATATAAGAAGTTTTCTTTTATTATTTTCTTTAAGACATGACATTAAGTTTTTGGAAAGAGAGAGAATCAGAGTCACATAATAGTAGCTACAATAATGACAAGATAGAAGAAGATAGAATCAAAATTCAAAAAAGTCACAGATGTTTCGTGATCCTTTTTGAGTTTCTCATTGATTTGATTTAGTTGCCATCTTTATATCTCCCTGATCATCTCTGTCTCTGATATAACAGGATCTCATTGCATTTACAGAATCAGTATCACCTCAAAATCTCTCTCACCACAAAAACCCATTAATTACTGCTTCATTTATATATAAGATTTTGGATTTGGACCACCAACACTTATTTCAAATTTGACCATCCTATAAATGCTTTTATTTAATGTCACTCAACTACCTGCAGTATCTTTTATCAATGCTCTAATAAATGAAGAAGAATAGAAGTGTGACCTGCTCATCAACTGGTTCAGCTTCTCTCTGTAAGAGAAGAATCAGAATCTCTGGGTGCAATGCTCTGTAGATAATGAAAATGAATCCTATATAATGTGACATTAAATATTATTATGTTTATTAGACACCTAACTCACTAAAAACACTCATTCTTTTGTTAATCACAAGAGAGAGAGAGAACAAAATCCAATCAAATTCCTCTTTTGTATTTTTTTAATTTATTGTTAAAGACAGGAGGCAGAGAAATAGAAAAACCAAGAAAATATGGAACTGGTAAAGTAATCAATATTATGTGTGAAGAGCATCACCAAGAACACTTTTCTCTATTCAATGCATTTACAGTTAGGAAGCAAGAATCTCATATTTTGACATATTATTCATGACATGATATGCAGATCTCATGACAACATGTGGAGTCAGTGAGTGCAGAGTCACAGAGACAACATATATTCTATTTCTGGGAAGTAGGAACCAACTAGGATGTTACTAAGCAACCAAACATTTCATGTTAATGTGAGTTTGTGATTAATGAGCAAGAAACCAGCTAAACTTGCCTTTGTGGGTCTTGTGTTTGAGACCAAACCAAGACATGTGCTCCTTGCTTTGTCACATCATTTCCAGGCTCTCTCCTTTGCACTACAGATTGAATTCAACATGTTAATGTTTAATATATGTCTGTACAGTTTTAACAAGATTGATCAAAAACCACAAAGTCCAGCTTAAGTCAAGATACAGCATTGAACACCCTTGGAATAGTTCATCAACAATCATATACTTGTAATGTTAAGTATCAAAACTAACAAATTTGAGAGTCATGCCAATTCAAACCCGGAACCTACACTATCAAAAGTTGATAATTCCCTTGGCCTTGGGGTTAGGCGACGAGCTAGGCCTACCAGCTGCCGTGCATGACAGTTCCTTGAATGTGGCCACGCCCTTTTCAACATATTGGAAATTCTGCATGCACTGCATGATGAAGCCGTTAGAGGAAAAAAGATGCAACCACGGTACAATTTAAGTCAAAAGTTGGAGAAAAAATGTCACTGCAGTGATACATTTTAGGTATTTTACATTATTTGGGCAATTCAGTGCATCCACTCAAGCTGCCAAACCCTAAATCTAACAATAATTCACAATTCATAACAGCATATTCCAGAAAAGTCACTTCCACATCCAAATTTAGATGTATGATCGTGCACTGTATAGAACAAACCTCAACTTTACCACTGTATAGAACATCCATTAGCACCTCAACTTTACCTCATCATTGTGCTTTTACACAAACCAAATTGCCAGATGACTTCAATATGAGTTCCCTGAACTAATCAAAAATTCAAAACTGAGAAACTGAATATACATGATACATGCAAGTTGAAATAACTACAATTTGAATTTCCAAATACATTTCCTTTGTGAAGAAACCAGTAGCAAATGAGCACAAATTAATAAACACACCCAGAATGCAAAATGATAGGAATGCATTGGTTTCATCTCTTGATGAACTTAAAGCTACAATATTGTGCATCCATTTACTCTGACTGAAGAGACCCAGATCATGAATTGCTGGTACTCAGTTGATTTCAACACTTTTGAGTTCCAGCAAAGAGGATTTGGAACATTTGCAGAGGGTGGACATTTGATTTGCTTTCTGACCAGATATGTGCTTTCTAGGACTTTTTGGGCCTATTAGAGGCCCATAATTACTAAAGGCCCAAAATTCAACAGTGGTTTTAGTGCCATTTTATTCTGTATATTGGTAAATGACATTAAAGTACCATATCAATACAAAATAGAACAATTTGTTCTAAAAACCACCTAGTTATGATTCTGACAGTAATGAAACAAAAATTGGAAAATAAATTACTTCATTTATGATGATACAAGCTCACAGGCTCAACTATACTCAACTAGAAGCATTGTCTAGCCATAGAAAGAATAAGAAAAACCAGTCATTGGCTTGACAAGTCATGTAACTACAAAGGGCATGAGATGGGAGGAAAGAGAGAGTCCAGATACAATCACAATCAGAAACAGGGTACATTCTCCTTTGACATTAAGTAGTTGCATGTTGAACAAATGGAAGCTGCTGCTGCATGAACAGCTAGTTCCTTCTCCGGGCTATCTGTTTTCCCCAATCTGCATGACAAAGTAATAATAAATATTGTAACCGTCATGTTCTAAAAAACGCTAGGCGCTAATCGGGTGGATAGGGACTTCAGGGATTAATCGGATTTGGAATTCTCTATTTTTTAATTCTTATTCAATAAGTTATTATGATTAAACAATTAAAATATATAAAAATAGTAATTATAAGTATTTAGGATATAAAATATAATTTTTTAATATTTGTTACATTCAATGAAATCAGGTCGGTGTTCTAAAAATCCCCACCTGACCTGATTTTTAGAACACTGCCTAGAATACGGCATGAGGCTCTTTTTGCATTTTTTCAACAGATATCCTACACAGGTTTCAAATATTAACTTTTTATCTGTCTTCTTATATTGCACATCAACAAATGTAAGAAGGCCTAATTGTCCTACAAGTTTCGTTTGTCCAAATTCTATATAATTTGCCTTTATCATCTCATATAGCTTACACAACAACCAAGAAACAGTTCACATTTTATTAAGTGAAAATCAAGATAGCAACCTACAAAAAGGAACTTATGCAGATAAACACTTTACCTAGTATCATTTTCTAGTGTTCCCAACTGCTGCAGACCAAAAGCTGAATTCCAGTGCAAATGATGAAGACCTTGATCACAATGCAACTGCATTTCTTTCACTTGGTCCAGCCAACTTTCCTGAAATATATAGCCCAAAGAACTCTTTAGAAAAAAATAGTTGATAGAAGGTTTTTTATTCTAAAGAGAACTCTACTAAATGAAAAGAATATATTGTGCAGTGGCACGCCGACCTAATAATATTTTTCTATAAAGCATACAAATATATGCAGTTGTATGATGCATTTTGGAGATAAAGCCACTTTCTAATGCACAAGACAGTTGGGAACATCACCACTGAGGACTGAACCACTTACAAGTTGTTTCTCTTCCTCTGAAAGAGAATGATCCATCTGATTGAACAGTGCAGTCCATCTTGCTCTATGCATCTCAGCTGTTGAATTAATTGAAAATTCCTCGGTTGAACTTTTAATTACGCACGGATCATTCTCTTGATTAGGCGAAAATTCTTTGGATATTAGAAAAGGTAACTCAGTATTAATCACTGCCCGAACTCTCTTCTTACTACGCCGCAGTGCTGTAATTGCAGGAGTGCACGTAAGCATGCAGATGAGGGCATGGAACCGCAAGTAACATTTTAGTTAAAGAGCATTACCTGCAAGACGCCCCTTAACATCTTGGTGAAGAAGTTCCAACCATTGAGATGCAACAGTGGCAGCTGAAAGACAAAAGACCATTGTATCAGATGAAAGAACAACTGGAAACAATGGAGACAAATTTTTGAAGAAAAAATCAACTCAATCTACTCTTGAACAGTTTCAACATCTATTTAATTACCTACTTTCATTATTGACCTCATTTATAATGATTCTAACTTCATAACCCATCCTTTATTTGTAGACTTTGTAAATGAGGAACAGAGGTGACTAATGTTTAAAGCAAACCATGAAGCACATATAGGATATAATTAAAACAGACCTTTTACAGAGAGAGAAGAAACACTGGAAAGGTTCACGGATTCCTCATTAGAGAAAGAGTCAGCATTCTCAGATGCATTTTCTTTCAGCAATAGTGTATCATTCTCATTAAGAAGAGTGGAGTCTCCAGCACAACTTTTTCCATAAACCTTCTCCAACATGCTTGAATTATCATCTGCACTTTTTCCCTTGGGAATGAATGTATCTACTGGCATTGGGCATACTCCCATCTGCTTGCTCTCTGATAGAGTATAGAGGTAATTGTTTTCAGAAGAGAAACCAAACTGGCTTGTACCTGAATCATTCATATTTTCTGACTCCTTCCAGTTAACGATTTCATTACCCTGACTTCCCAGATGGTTTTCCTGTTCGCTGCCACACTGGTCATTTTCTAGCTTTTCGGACCTGACTAGAGACTCAATTATGGAATGGACCTGTTTTCTGTTTCTCACGTGATTTATGATTCCTGGGTTCAAATCATTGAGCAGTCCACTTGGTGCAGCAATCTTTGTAAACCTGTCAACTTGTTCTTTCTTGGCAATCTCTATCTTTTTCTTGAGCATTTCAGCTTTAGTTCTTCTCACACGTTGCTTAGTTGATTGTTTACCACCATAAGATGCTGAAAGAAACCCATTTTCTTTCATCTCCTTCCAACGCCTCAGTGGTTCATTGTCCTCCAATGAGCCAGTTGTACTCCCACACTCGGAGATGTCTCTTGACTTAATGTGGCCATGATTTTGGGAAGGGTGAAGGTTCACCGAACTAGAGATATCTTCCACATTAAGATCCAAGCCCACAGCTTTTGAGGCTATGCAATTATTATATCTCACTCTCTCAGGATTCTTTACCAGGGGCAATGATTTTCCACAATTCTCAGCATCATCTAGACTATCATGGGAAGATGACTTGTTGGCAATGGCAGCTTCAGTATTCAGATCAAGTGAACCATCATACTTCTTGTCAGTTTTTTCTGCTTCAGAACCACCCACATTCAGAGTTACTGAATTTGGAGCAATGTGGGGAATCCCTTCTTTATTAAACAGATCTACATCACGCTCCTTTTCATTTTTCAAAGAGCATGGACCGCCAGTACCGAACCCTGTGGGGAAGTGGGCAATAGAATACGAATGAGCTAAATTTGAAATGCAAAAACTCAAACTCAACCATAACCCCTTAAACAAGAAATATAATTGTCAAATTGATGGTATCCAGTCAATTCCAAATTGAGGCTTAAGTATAGAACATCTCCATTATAACATCAAAAATATAAGAACTTAGTTACATAAGTGAATAAGCTCACAGCAGCAGGAGTACCAAATATCATTTTGGAAGGAAATAACCATTTGCAGCCTATAAAAGTATTGAGATTATACACCAGTATTCAATTTGAATACATAATCCACTCAACTGTATCCATTCTAGATGTTTAATTCAATACCATAACAAGGCAAAAGAATAAATTTTGAACTAAAAATGGGAAATTTGCGGTATTTACCATCAAGATCTCTCATTTTCACACGCTTACAAGCAATCTCATCATTTCCTCCCAATTCCACACTACCCCGCTTCTCGCCCATCACCTGAATTAAGAACAAACTAACAATTTTATCAGAAAAACATGAAATTTGTCGTCATCAACCACAACACGAGAGCAAGAAAAACAAACCCTTGAATCAGATCCATCAACCGAACAGGATCGATCCGAAACCGTTCCAGATTCGCACCGATCCTCCATAATTAGCCCCCAAAAAAAGTCCTGTAACTGAAGAAACGCCCCTTCACAAAAAACAACTGCAGAACATGGGGCTTTGTGATTTGCTTAGCTTCTCTATACAGTCGAAGAATCGAGAATGAAACGATTGAATCTGGTCGATGGGGGTGAAGAAGATGAGATTGAAATGGTTGAAAGAGAGAGAATGAATTAGGGTTTTAGGGAGAGAGAGAGAGAGAGAGGACAGATCTGTTTGGTTATTAAGAAAAATTAATAATTTAGATTTGAAATTAAGAGAAAGAGCGCGCTTCTCTTATCACTCTCCCTCCATCTTCTTCACCTCATTTTAAATTCAATTTCCTGCAAAATTCTGAGTATCAACAACACACAACACCAGAGCTCACTTCACAGACTAGAAGACCTATATAGTGTATTGTAATTTTGAAAAATTAAATAAAGATCTGTTTTATTTAGTAGAAATGGGAATTTGTGATTTTTTTTTATTTTACATATTTCGGCCTGAAAACAGGCCCAATGGGCCAGTGAGTTAATAAATTATAGCTTCCTTACATTATTCTTCATCGCACTAATACGTAAGGGAAAGAACTCCACTACAAATGGGGTCGTGGGTACAAATATTAGAACGGTTGTGGACTGTCAGATGAGACGTATTAGCGGTTAAGATGAAACAAAACAATATATCCCAAATTTGATATGAATCGAGTCAACATGGGTAGATCGGTAATTTATCATTTAACAATACAAATCGTCTCCTCAAATCGCGGGGCATTAACTGGAGACACGATTATAAATAAATTATGAGCGCACGTTTCTCATTCATACCAATCAATAATGGGTTGCATGGGAGAATCTTCTGGTACTGAAGGTGAGTTCTATATTGTAAAAATAACTTCATTTTATACTATCTAATGGTGAGTCGGTACAGATCGTCATCGTCAAATCGAAATCTGGTGCATGCATGAACAACACAGTGATAGGGGTAAAACAAATCAAAACATGAATATTTAAAAATGAATATAGAACTGATAGTTGACTCGTTTATGCATTGTCTACAGCAGATGAAGCAAATGGCTGGGTAGTTGACACATATGGTGATTGCATACCAATCTGCGCAGCAAATCTAAAACCAACCAGTGGAATGAGTTTTGATAGTTTGGATTTGAGTATGGATCACTACAAAAATTATGGGCGATATTACGTTTACATGACCAGGTTAGGTACCCAGAAATCATCGAGGCACTCAATCACGCTGAAATATATGACATGCGTCGGGGAGGGTGAACGAACAACTAGATCTCATGATCACGACGAGGAGTCCACTCAATACACAAAAAGGCGATGCATAACCACTCGAACAGAGTGTCATGCCATGATATCGCTTAAGCTTTCACCTACTGGTAAGTATGTAATTGTGAAATTTGTGGAAGCACATAACCATCCATTCTACAATGCATCGCCGTGGGAACCGCATACGGAATGACACTCAGCGACAGTTCATAATGGATTGCCAGAAAGCCAACGTCAGTGCAACATCAGCTTACAATGTATGCAGTGCGATTGTGGGTGGTGCTGAACATGTGGGGGCAACTGATGTGGATTTTAAAAACTGCCAGCGGGAACTTAAAGTGTACCTATCAGAGGGCGATGTGCAGGTGGTCATCAATGAGTTCATTAGTGATCAACAAACCGATCCAGACCTATATTACGAGTATGATCACGATGAAAATGATCGTCTTACCCGTATGTTCTGGGCCGATGGTCTGTCTAGGGAAAATTATGCAAAATGGGGCGACAACATTTCATTCGATTCTACCCACGGTACAAACTGGTGCAAAAAAAGTTCCACTTCAATCTCTTGCATTTGTATATTCATGTACATGAAATGACACATTTAAACTTGCTGATGACACCTGTGTTCATGTGAAGACCATGTGCATTGATGAACACATTCAATTGTCATGTGACACACTGTAACCCATTTTTGATGCCACTACGATTCATGTTGATACATTAGGGAGTGAGTAATGTGAATTGTAAATAGATGACACATTCGAATTATGTGATGACACATTATTGCCTAATAAAACACAGATGTTTCATGTGCGTGATAATGTGTTTTAAACACTTGACAGGTACTTTATGGTATTATGTCCTATAACTGGAGTTGACAACCATGACCGATGTGTAACCTTTGGAGCAACATTGATATCGAAGGAGGACATACCATCCTACATTTGGCTTTTCCGTAGCTTCATGAGAGCGATGCAAGACAAGGAACCACTGTGCATAATAACCGATCAGGATGCGGCAATGAAGAACGCTATAGGACAAGTGTTTACTACATCAAAACATCGCTACTGTATGTGGCATATCATGAGAAAGATGCCTGAAAAAGTAAGTTTGGTGTGTAAAGGTGTAAGAAATATTAATTTCACAGCACATGTAATGTGTCATCAACTGATGACCAATGTTTACATGCAGGTTCGAAAAACAGTACCTTTCTCAAGCCCATTCCATGGTCGTATAAATTTGATCGTTTGGACCGGCCGACTTGAACCGACTGCATTCGAGTAACAGTGGACTACACTTACAGAGCAATATGGACTGCAAAACAATGATTTCATCACAACCCTATATGAGATATGCGCTTCATGGATACCTGCATACTTCAAAGACTTCCCGATGGGAATGCTCCTACGAACAACATCACGTTCGGAGAGTCAAAATAGCACATTTGGATTCAATGCAAGTAAGCTCCTGACTATCAAAGAATTCATGTGGCGTTTTAACGGGGTGGTGAAGTCTCAACGCAGACAACATTCGAAATTGGTTGCCCAGTACTCTGCCGCTGCAAAAGCCGGCCATGAAGACAATCTCTGACCTAGAGGTCGGTGCTTGGAACGTGTTTACAAGACCACTGTTCAACAAAATTCGAATTGATATAATGGAGGGGATTTTCTCGTGTGGTGTTACTGACATTAAAAGGGACTTGAATCTTGCAACCTACACTGTCCGCAGTACCCAACATGGAAACTGCGACGTCATTATGGATGAAGACACGAGACACTGTTATTGCAGCTACAGGAGGCTTGAAGGTAAGGGACTGATTTGTGTTCACATTTTTTCTGTACTGAATTCAGCACAAATTACTAGAATACCTCGATCACTGGTGAATGAGAGATGGTGTCATGACTTACCTGATGCCTGTGCACAACATTATGTGTCATCTGTGCATGACAGTGATCGGAAAAACAAAAACTTGCTTTTTATTGAAATCTGGTCAACCGTCCAATCCATGATAAGCACCAGCAACACAATTGAGGGCCTGGACAACCTATTGTCGGTACTAAAAAAGCATTGTGCCACAAAGGAAAGTAATATTAGTACGTCCCCTGCACCAAAAAGAAAGACCATCGAGCAGCTAACCGGCATACCAAAACCACTGGTTGTTAACGTATACATACCGGCCGTATGCAAGAACAAAGGGTCTGCCCGGAGAATGCAGAGTGAACGCGAGAAAGCAGTGAACACAAAACAAGCAAAAGCATTTCGAAAATGTGGATACTGCAGGGTTGCCGATGGACACACATCTAGAAATTGCGAAAAGAAGAAGCAAGACGAGACAAATAGAGTCTGACTCATTATGTTTAAGTGGTTGTATTTCAGTTTCTACACTCTATAATAATTTAGTTTGTGGCCTTGATTTTTAGTTTTGGAATAATTAATAAATTAGTTTGGCAAAGAACTTATTTATTTTGCTTACGATGACGAATGTGTTACCTTAGAGAAGAGTTTGAATATTGATTATTATTGCAAATTAAAAACTGAAAATGAATTTTGATTAAACGATGAGGTTTGTTCGTATTCCAAGGAAGCGTGTGATTGGCTCATATCAGATGAAAGGTTTCCAAACCGTCTGTGTACACCTCCCCACCATTAACCGCCAATCTATAAATAAACAATTTCTACATTAACAAAATCACTCATCATACTTCATAACAAATATCAAGAAAATGGTCCCAAAAAAGAAGCCTTCCTCCGTCTTCTCCAAGTCGCCCGACAAAGTCGCAGAAGGTGGACGGACCACCCCCAACTAGTAGCCATGCTCCACCGCCCCTACTTATTTCTTTGACTGGTCTGAGTATGGGGACCTGGATGAAGACGAATCAGAATGTGGTAAGCCAGGTGTTGTACCAAAATCGCCATCGCTAACATGTTCAGGATCAACTGGTTCAAGTGATACCGAAAGTGAGCCACCGGTGGACGAACCAGAGTCAGAAGGCCCAGAAGATTCGAACCGGGAAGATTGGTACCCGCCTGATCTTTAGCCTCCTAAAAGCGATTAAGACACTTCAGACAGTGGTTCGAAGAAGTCGAACAATGAATCAGAGGAGTCAGGTGACGATAGCAGCGATGACGACTCTTATGGTGTTATAGTGGGTGACTTGGAAGAACTAGTTGACGGTGGATACATTGGAGACGGTGAAATTTAGAGTATTACTGTTGTGATTTGAATTTAGTGTTATATTTTATTTCAGTTGAATGTATTCATAAAATTTATCGATTTAATGGATATTGCAATTTGTGTTTGATAAATCATCTTACCATTTGTAAACACAATATATAACTTGTGTACTAAACATTATGTGTGATGACACAAATTCTGAAAAATAATGGAATCTTGTAATGAATGACACATAATTTAGAAATGTCGTATCTAGCAAAAAAATGTCATCACCAAATTAAGTGTCACCAACAATGGTAAGTGTCATCAATGAAAAAAATGCATCAACAGCTCAAGTGTCATCAATAAATGTCAAGTGTCAAAAATGTAAAAATTGTCAACAAGCATGAACATGTCATTAGAATAGTGTGGTGACATACAAAGACACATGAGACATGTATTTAGCTGATATGCTTTCCTTTTAGCTGAAAGGTTCTAGAAGATTACATCGGTAGTTAATTCAAAATTTTAAATTTTGCGTAAATTTCGATGTCATTAACATCACCCAAATCAATCAGGATTCACCAAAATACGATATTGCTCCTCGCGCACTCTGAATTGTCACCAATGTCCACTCGTAAACAAGAAATTTACTTTGACTTGCCATTGATGACAAGTTGACATCTAGATCGTCCATTCTACAAACGAACGACAATAGATGAGTTCTGATGTTTGCACGCTACTACCCGGTTTGTAATGGAGTGCGACCCAATACATAGAGGCCTAATTGTCACGTCCTAGAGATTTTTACCAAAATATTGTTCGTGTATAGCCAACAAAGCTCGCTCGAGATCGTTGAGCTCTCTCCCCCCCTCGAGTAGAGATCGTATTTACCTTAGTGCGTTCTCAAAACACTTGATAATTGAGGTTCACACAATAACTTCCAATTGTCTCGCTGGTCATCCACGACCTAGTCTCGCGACCGAGCGCCCTTATCTCGACTGCTCGATGAACCCTAGGCTCTCACGTCCTCCATCGAGGCTAAGGAGTATAAACTCGAACCCGTCCACCAAGACTAAGGAGTGTAACCTTGAACTCCGATAACCCGTAGGCGCTTAAGAGTAACGCCAGAAGGTTCGCTGGACATTTCGTCATGTCTCCCCAACTGAGACACGACGCGATGTGATCACACTTTTCCCTTGATCGCTCGAGTCCCATGACAGTAACACCCCCGAGCCAATACTCACCTCTCGTCCCCATCGACAGATGCAAGCCGCCTCATAGACCTTTCATTCGTTCCGTCATAGGCAGTTCCTCGTCTACCTCCGACTCCGACGATCTGTCAAGTTTGGGAGCAACGAATTGTGACTGTGTGCATCACCAGACTCTTGTAGAATTCCTTCGCAGTCAAGTGCATACCTTGAAGGGCCCTAATGCTCATCCATGTGCCCAAATTACCGGGACTTTACTACCCCTCGGTGGCAGGGCGTTTATGGCCACCCCTTATGATGACCAACTCGTCACCGCCACCGATGACCATCTGGCTCAGTTCATGGAGCTCGATGATGGTCACCAAACTAACTTGTCGGCGAAGGATTACGCAACCCTTGATGGGATAACCGAGAATTCTATCAAAGACGTAGAGGACCCCAATGACCAGCCCATAGTCCACCCCAGCTAGGGAAGTGCTTCTGAGACTTCCCTCGCCGACTTAGCGACTCCTTGAATTGGTAGAGCAAAGATAACCACCTCCTAAAGAATATTTGGTGCGATTGAGGGCCACCGGCGAGGCCACTTAGTAGAACACTAGAGACCTCCTAGCATAACTTCTCTGCAAGTTCTACTTTGAACCTTGACAAGGACATTAAGGGCTCCACCGGGGGATAATGTCACACCATGAAGATTTTTACCAAAAATTTGCTCGCATGTGACCAACGAACTCTTGGTAGAGAACGAATCTACCACAGTATGTTCTTAAAACCTTTGACAATTGAGATTCACACAAAAACCTCCAATTTTCCACCAGTTATCCATGACCTTGTCTAGCGCCCTAACCTCGAACTCCGACAACCCGTAGGCGCCCAAGCGTCCGCCTAGAGGGCCTGCTGTCCTTCATACGGGTTCGTCGCTTCCATCTTGGAAGTCCGACGTCCGAAGCTCGAAAAAGCCCATGACGTGGGGCCGGCCCGCCATGGAGTCAGGACCCTACGCCCACAAGAAGGCCCGCAATCTTGCCTTGGCGACTAAGCAATGTTATCTCATTCAATCTCTACAAGACTATAAGTTTTCTTAATCACCAAAACGAATCGAGACAAGATGAAAACTGGATATGCTTACTTAGCGCCCAAGATATGAGAGATTATCTCTTCCCTTTATTTTGTGGATTATCCTAAATTTATTCCTTCTTGTACTTATTGTTATATTAGGAAACTAGTCTAGGCTTGTTAACTTTGATATTATTATTGTTGATGATTAATACAATAGGGGGAGGACCCTTTATATAGGGTACAAACCAAGCTTAAACGTGGAAACCAAACTAAACTAGGAAATCATAAAGAAATAGGAAAACCTAAACTTATAATTATAATTATTCTAATACCTTCCCTCAAACTTAAGTCGGTTTAAAAACCGAATTGTATTTGAACACTTTGAAGAACTATAACCTTTGATGAACTTGAACACTTCGATTTCTCTGAATACTTTGAACTCTTTGATATCCTTTGAGTGGGGGCGCATTGGTCAGGACTAGTGGATGCATACGAACTTTGATAATCTTTGATAGCTTTTCCAGATTACGGGGATGTTCACGTGCCGATTTCCGAATTACGGGATCACCTTCCGGATTACGGGGATGTACATGTGTCGGTTTTCGAATTACGGTATATATTTGAATACCTTGAGTGGGGGTGTTAGGCCAGAACTAATGGATGAACACGAGCTTTGAAAACTTTGAGTGGGGGCGCTTGGGCCAGAACTAATGGATGAAGACGAGTTTGATAACCTTTGAAAAACTACCCCTTTTTTTCACTCTCTCTCACTCTCTCTCTTTCTCTTTCTTTCCTTCTTTCCTTCTTTTCTTTTTTTTTCCTTCTCTTTTCTTTCTTTCTTTCTTTCTTTCTTTCTTTCTTTCTTCTTCTTCTTTTTTTTTTCCACGTGAACAATACGCATGAATAGTATGATGAACAGTAATTCATGAGTGATGAACAATAATTAAGAATTTATTTTTATCTTTCTACCTTACCTCTTGAACATTGAACCTTTGACTATAAACATTAAACAATTTCACCTTTGCCTCTTGAACATTTAACCTTTGACGAAGAATATCGAACAATTTCTTGATTGCCCTACCCATTCGTCATTGACGAGTGGTAAAACTCAAATTCAGCGGAAGCTTTAACCAAGAACTAAACTTGCTCTGATACCATGTTAACTTTGATATTATTATTGTTGATGATTAATACAATAGGAGGAGGACCCTTTATATAGGGTACAGACCAAGCTTATACAGGAAACAAAACTAAACTAGGAAATCATAAAGAAATAGGAAAACCTAAACTTATAATTATAATTATTCTAATACGGCTTGTAGTATAAACATGGGATCATAGACATAGTAATTCTCAAATTTTGGAGAGCAGAGAAGTCTCGACATTAGTTCACCGGTCAACTAGTTAGGAGCGATCCCGGTCCGGTGGCCTTAAACATATTTTCGTCTTGATTTATTGTTCTTTTGATTACTCATTGTTACAATACATCAAACTGCTCATTCATCTATCCTACTCTCATAAACTTGTTGCACCGTACGATCAGCTAGTTTAGGCACAAGCAAGGTCAATAAGTCTTGCCCCTAAATGTTGAATGACCCGACTATAGGAGTCAAGCTCCTGGGCCGTGACACAATGGACTTTAAGTAATCAAATTCTAATTAATGCTTTACAATTTATTCCCTCGAAAAAAATGCTTTACTATTTATTAGTAATTCATTAAATATAAATAAATGAGTTAAATCGAGGTTATATTTGTTAAGACTTTGCTCACCACAAAAGGCTCAAGCTCGATTTGAGCTCGAAAAAATTTACGTAATTATTTTGTCAATGAAGTTAAAATTCGGCCTAATTAGATTCAACTCGTATATTTGTTACTATACATGTTCAAAGAATTAATAATCATAGTTTATTTTTGTTACTTATAACTAAATAATTAAGCAAATTTAAACGAGACAACTCACTATAATTCCTGGTCAGTTACGGGAGCAAGATGTCGTACACGATGTTGTGACTTTATGCTCGACAACTTGCTCAACCACAGATAATAAACAAAGCACAAGTAAAATAGAAAACAATAGACACGTAATATGTTTACCCAGTTCGGTGCAACATCACCTATATCTGGGGGCACTCTGCCAGTGGAAAGGTTTCACTATAACGTAATCAATCAGAACATACAAGCCTCTATGATTATCACACA
>JAYMTP010003165.1:0-17644 GCA_036897365.1 Geranium brycei | reverse complement strand
CTCCAATTCGCAGGCGTGGATTAGGTCAAAGGTCGCGCGCGCCAGAGGGATGAAATTACCCGACTACCCCTAAACCATCGTATGTTAAACATAACGCACTTCACTTTAGCGTTAATCCATGTGGTGCAAGGATCTAGGCCAGCCCAAAATCAACGTAGATCTGATGGATTTAGACAGTTTGTAAAAAGCTCAAAGTTTGTATGTAATTTAAATCCTACTGTTATATATGTGCATTACATTATAGTTTCATTTCATGTATTGTTTATTTATCTCGCGTGTTTAATCTTAAGTAATTAATGAGTCAATATTAATCAATTAATACAAAAATAAATCATTAATCAAACCTGTTAATTACTAATTAATAATTCTATTATAGTAGGGATGCGGAAATGTATGCATGCAACGTACAGAGCACGTGTAAGAGCAAACACCAAATAAATTTATGTCCATAAAATGATCATATTCAAGTTCAACTATAATCTCAACACTAGTTATTATATTAAAATTATATTTCATTTGATTCACTGGTTAAATGTTTAATTTAATTTTATAAATATCTAAGTTTAATATAACTGACACCCAAGATTCGGGTAGTGTCCACAACCGAACCGTGTAAGAGAGGGCGTAATCGATGTTCGTCAAGTATTGTAACTGGCTAATATTCGAGTCGATTCCACAGAGATCAAACGAGGGTCCGTACTTAATTAATTTATACTTGAATTACCCAAAATGAAATAAGGACTAAGTCCAATGTCGTGGATTTGTGTGAAAGTGTCACTCAAGCAAACAATTACAGTATATGACATGAGAGGTAACGTGAATAAGGTGTGATCAAGTTAACTAACAACCACATGTGCTAGACCAACGACTCAATGTCAATCCAAGTTCACAAGGAGTATTCAATTACAATATCTCAAGTAATGGTCTATGTTGTAAATATGTTATCCGTCTCTCGACATTGGATAACACCTAATATCGGACCGAAAACCCTCTCGGGATTTTAGAATCGGTCCTCTACAGCTTTATGATTAACAATTTTCGCACCGAGTGATCGACTCCAGGAGACCGATCCCTCGATTCTTCTTATTTCTGTTCTCAACTATCCCTCTCGGGCTTAGCCTCAAACTTAAATTATGAACGTAAAGTAGCTAATTTCACATTCATATTTAAGTACGAAGTAGAATCAAAACTCAATTTAAAGTAATCAAATATTCATGCATACAAGTTCAAGCAATGATGTTCACATGTCTAGCACCCATGATTTAGGGTTTTAGCCCCGCATCATGGTACAAAATACACAAAACATGCTCTGAAATTAAAGACAAGGAAACAAGAAATCGGGCAAACTCTGAGCACTAAGGCTCGAATCGGATGCTCGAGTCTTCGGTCTTCTCTTTCGGATCACACCTCCTTACTAGTCTTGATGATCTCAGGTGACGGGTTGTGGATTTAGGGCTGCAAAATCGTCTCTGCTACTCTGAACCTTCAAATGTCTGAAATTTTCGGAACCCTTGCTCTCTAGGCCGAATTGGCTTTTATAACTTTCAGGAGTTCCGACATATGTGTCGATCGATACATAGGGTGTGTCGATCGACATCTCATCGCCACCTCGTCGACACTTGGTCGACGAAAGTCTCTGGAAGTTGGTGTGTGGGTGTGTCGATCATGTGTCGATCACCACTCTTGTCGATGCACATGTGTCGATCGACACACATAGATGTCGATCGACACACATAGATGTCGATCGACACCTCCCTTCTTCCAGCTGATTCTTCTTCATGTTTCTTTGCCCGAAATCCTCATTTTGATCAGTTTTTGACCCCTTTCCACCTGTATTCTGCACAATCACACCAAACATACCCGAAGGCGTAAAGTGGCACAACTGTGACTCTTAAACCTGATACGAGAGACAATTAGGCACTAAATGTAGGTAATAAGGTGTTGAAATAGACTCTGAGTGAACCCACGTCAATAGTAATATGAAATTTGGTATGAAATTCGCAATTGCACTATAATTATGCACCAACTACTCAAAAAATTGCAAAATACAAAATATTTAGTGCTATGGAATGCTTGTAGTCGAAGATGCTCTTAACTGTTAAACTATATGACGAGATTTAATTAGGCACATACTTTGGATTCCTACTGAGACATTGTTAATATATTTTCACGAACTCGATTCACATACCTAAAATAAGTAAACTAAGATATCAGTTTAATAACAAGAGCTGATTCACACAATAACCAAACTTTATCTGATTCTAATTTAACTATACTATACCAAACTAATTTCTTTTATAGATTCTCTAACTATTTTTTGTTAAAGTATTTGAGGTGCCTAGGGTTAAATCTAACAGTAATTAATGGTGCAAAAAAATGAGACTCAGCCAGTGGCGGGTTCAAAAAAAATTTTAAAGAAGCAAAATTTCATACTTAAACTTAATTTTATTTAAAATAATTACTAGATGCGTATAACATAATTTAATTCGACTTGATTATTTATATTTTTAGTTGAGTTCGAATTTACCTTGCATGTATATGTATATATAAATATGAAGCTATTATCATTTAGTTGTTTGTGTGCTTGTGTTTATTGTATTTGAATAAGTCATGATTAATGCAGTGTGTTTGTTTATTTGTGTCCCGCTTATTGCAGTTGGTATAGATTCGGTTTGATTGCGGGTTGTTCACAGGAGGTTAATGGGTTATGCAGTAAGATCGCGGGATTTCTCCAGCCAATCGAGGTGGAGAACGTGACTTTTATAATTTGTTATTAAACTTATTTTCTGGACGTGGGTTTTGCTGACATTGACAAAGCTCACCATCTAATTAATTTCCTCTATATAAACCCATTTCGCTTCACCTCATTTTCCACACAAACACAACTCCTTCAATTAGTGATTATGGCCTCTAATTCTTGTTTCTTGTCCACAATGATCACTCTTGCTCTGTTTATTGGGAGCTCTGGATCTAGTGCTGCTCAGCTCTCCACCGACGTGTACTCAAAATCATGCCCTGGTCTACTTGACGCCGTCAAATCTAACGTCCAATCTGCCATCTCCAAAGAAGCCAGAATGGGCGCTTCTCTCCTCCGTTTGTTCTTCCAGGACTGTTTCGTCAATGTAAAATATTGTTTTCTCACTTCCCAAACACCTTTTCTTTATATGCATATTGTATATGTTTTGCTCTCTGTTTTTTTTTTCAATTTGAAGGCACAAGGCAAAATTTATGTCTTTACAATATATATGCACTTAAAATAACATTTAGGAATTATATCTGCATTATTAACTTGAATTTTAATAAGTTATGTATAAAAGAGAAGTCTTGTCAGATTATTAACAAGATTATTCTTTATAATTTATGAATTGGATCTGCATTATTAACTTGAATTTTTAATTTAACGTGACTCGTATATTTTTATAGTAATTTTTAAATTGTCTGTGAATACAGGGATGCGATGGGTCGATTCTGCTTGACGATACAAAGACTTTCATCGGAGAAAAAAACGCAGCTCCAAACGCAAACTCGGTTCGAGGGTTCGATGTCATCGACCAAATAAAGTCGGATGTCGAAAAAATGTGCCCCAACGTTGTTTCATGCGCCGACATACTCGCCTTAGCTGCTCGCGACTCTGTAGTTACCGTCAGTAATTACATACCAACTATTAAGTAATAATAAAAATTAAGGAAAATAATTTTAAGAACTTTTAAAAATCACAAGTTGGTGTTGTTTTGTTTCATCATGGCATGGTAGAGTCTAAATCTTAATACACAACATGTTGATAAAAAAACATAAACAAATTTGGTGCAGTCTTGTTTCATCATATTATAATCGAGCCCAAATCTTAATACACAATTTACTGATTAAAAAAACATAAGAAAATTTGGTAGATTCCACCCGTTCGGGTCTACGGCCGAGTCGGTTGGATACCCGCAAGCCTATTTAAAACATGTCCAAATGCGAAGTCAAATGCTACTTTTGAAGGCCTGTCCATTTTATATTCATTTGATTTATCATAAATCACTAGTCCTGTAACATGAACAGATTAGTACAAAGAAAAATTATACACTTCAACAAAATCAAACAAAAAGTACTAACTAGCTAAAGCTAAAAATATCAACAGAATTATCAGAGAGCAACCTTATTGTACCTTAGCTTAAAAACATAATATCATTTTATTTTATTTTTTAAAAAATATCATTTTATTTTATTTTTTTAGAAAAATATCATTTGATGATATAATTAAAGAGAACCATCAACTATTTTGCACCAACGAGACATTAATTAATGTGAATTGCTCAAATTCTCAGCAAGAATCAATTATCAGCCACTAAAATATCAACTATTAACACTTCATCATCGTGTTGGGCTTAACATCATGCATATGCGGGCGGGCGGGCCGGTTTAATTGCAGGTTGGGAACTTTTGGGACCGCAATCCACCCCTTCCCTGGGGGTTTTAATATTTGATATGCGAACCAGCCCGTCGCCCGCGGTTGATGCATTCTCGGGTGACAGGTCGGGTGTGTTTGCGGGCAAAAAAAAAACCTCTAGTCATATCTAACAGAATTTGGACAAAATGTATTTTAATCGCTCTAACATTAAAAGGCATTTTAGTTATTTTACATTAAATATAAGTTAGAATCGTCAAAACATCTTCTCTAAGTATAACAAAATAAAAATTGAGATACCAATAAAAGAATGAAAACACGGGTAGTGGATATACTTATCTTTAAATATTCCATAAAATAGTCATTATATATATATATTTTTGTTACATTTCAGCTGGGAGGCCCAAATTGGGAGGTGAAATTGGGGAGAAGAGACTCAACAACCGCAAGCCAAGCCGCCGCGAACACGAGCATCCCATCACCGACATCGAGCCTCAGCCAACTCGCCGCCAGCTTCAACGACGTCGGCCTCTCGTTCACCGACATGGTCGCTCTGTCCGGGGCCCACACGATCGGCATGGCCCGGTGCACGAGCTTCAGGTACCGCCTCTACAACGACACCAACATCGACCCGTCGTTCGCCAGGACGAGGCGACAGAACTGCCCGAAAGCGACGGGCGAGGGGGACGACAACCTGGCGCCGCTCGATGTCGGCCCGGCCGTTTTCGACAACAGTTACTACAAGACCCTCGTATCTAAGAGAGGGCTGCTCCATTCCGACCAGGAGCTGTTCAGTGGCGGGCCCGCGGACTTGTCGGTCGTGGCTTACGCTGTCAGCAAGGGCCTTTTTTATTCTGACTTCGCCAAGGGCATGATCAAGATGGGCGACATCAAGCCGCTCACTGGCTCCATGGGGGAGATCAGGAAGAATTGCAGGAGGGTGAATGTGTAATTTAACACCTATAATAAATTGTCTGAGTTCCAAGGGTGCTGGAGTTCAGGACATGGTAGTACTAGTACATGTGGACCGGTACGCAACTGAACAACGTATGAATAATTATGAGCCATGAGTGTTCATTTTGTTTAGTTTTATGGACTAAGCCCATTTCAAGATAATCTGCTTAAATACGGCCCAAGGCCCAAACTTCGCAATCTCATACTCTCAAGTCATTCACGATCTATCGAACGGGCTATGAAAAGAGTATGAAATATTTTACAGAGGAAGTATTTTCAACAATATCTCAATGGCAAGAGGCTATAATATGTATAGATTACCAGTGGGGACAAAGTAAAAAAAAAAGAGGTGATGTGGGTTCATTCTGTGCCCATATTGACACCTTTTTACCCACGTTCAAGCGTTAAATTCCCTCGTCAAATGGCTTTTAAGAACTCATTTATACAATTTTACGCCTTCAGCTAAGTTTAGTGCACTTGTGCAGGATTTGGGTGAAAATGGGAGAAAAACTAACAAAAACGGATTCGTAGCAAAAAGAAAGAACAACAGTTTAAGAAAGAGACAGGATGTGACGTGCTTTACTAGACTTGCATCTCGGGTGTCAATAGGCATAACTTAAGCCCAAGCCAATAGAGCCCGACCCATACGACATCTGCAACGCGTGCACGAATTTGACCTTACCTTCAAGTTATATCTAAATAATCCACATAACCAATTAAGAGAAATAAAACAATATATATGAAACTATAATCCATCTATATAATACTTTAGGAAAAATTTAAAATACTTGTAATATATTAAATCTCAACATACACATGCCTATCAATATTCAACATAGCCTATATTAAATCTCAACATACACATGCCTATCAATATTCAACATAGCCCATGTTGCTCATATGCAATGATATGTATAGTATAATAGAAATAGACTTGAAATTCACAAAAGGAGTTGTAAACTAAAGGGCAAGAGAAAAGTTGGCACAAATTGAAGCAACCATGACATTAGACCAAATTCCATCACATCTCATCTCTAATTCTTTAGAATTCTCTATGTAAAGGATTGCAGATAGAGTAGAGTAGAGATTTAATTGAATGAGACACTGATGGAGCTAGGCTCAAATTTGTTTCTCATCAATTTCACATACACATGTGCACAAAATATAAATATTCATACAGCAATAAATGAGACAGACAGAACTATAGAGCAGGCTTGACTGAGTGAGATTGGCGCATGCAAGAACAAACAAATTGAGGAATAGATGGGAGACAATAAATGAAGGGTGTAAAATTCACCGGCAAATTCCACGTTCCTATAAATCCAACTTAAAATTTTAAATTAATGAGTTAATATTCCAAAAGATTTATTCTTTAATTTAATCAATTTGTGTCATTTGTATAAAAATAAAAACGGGACGGATTTGAGGCGAGTTTCACCAAACGCGAACCCAGTCAACCCACTCATTTTTTACTAGTACATGTCCCGCTCAAAATTACAATTACACTTTTTAAGCAAATTAATTCTCTGACAAATCAGAAATAAAATTTTTAAACAACTCATTCGTCAAATAACAAATCAAAATAAAGTTATCAAGCATAAAAGCTAATTAGGTAGAGTTATGTTTAGTTAGAATAAAAATTAATTTGTATGATTCATGTAGAAATAGAAATGGGACGGGTTTCACCAAACCCAAACCCGATCGACCCACTCACTCTGTACGAGTACCTGCCCCGCTCAAATTACACTTTTTAAGCAAATCAATTATCTGTCAAATCAAAAATAAAGTTTTTAAACAACTCATTCATCAAATAACAAATTAAACAAATCAAAATAAAGTTATCAAGCATAAAAGTTAATTAGGTAGAGTTATGTTTAGTTAGAATAGAAATTAATTGTAGAATTTTTATAATAAAAAATTGTATCGAGCGTGGGTTGGATTGGGGGGATAGGTTGCCCGCACCCGTTCAAAAACCCTAACTCGTATTCTTTTTTTGAGTTTTTACGTTTCGATCGGGGCGTGTGCGTCGAGTTCAGTTTTTTTGTCATCCCTACATTTGAATATATGTTTTTATATGTCTAATAAAAATATATATTAAAGTATAAAATTTTAATATTATTATCATGACTTATTTTAGTATTTCATTAAGATAGCTATTATATATAGCTAGAAATAGCTGATATATGTGGGTTGAATCTGAGAAAATTCTTAGATGGTTCTGGTGTGTTACATAGGAAAGATGGAAGTGGCAAGTTGCAGCAACAATGCTCCTTAAAATCTTCAATAAGGTAGACACTTACATGTGCACCCAAACACAACAACTGTCTCTTTGTCATCAATTTCAGATCCGTCAAATTACATTTGCACGTGCACTCCTTATGTAACCAAGTACACCTCCCACATCTTCCATTAATTCTCTTACCATACTAATTATAATATTAAACCTCACCGGTCGGACCACAAAAACGTCGCCGGAGACCCAATTACCGGAATACAATACCGTCAAAATGAACCGTATACCAAAAAAAACCATAATTTATGCCAAATGGTGTGGTGTTTGAATTTTTTTTTATAGAATATGTGTACTTTTATAAAAATAATGAAATTATACCTATAAAAATCATCTTTTAAATTCTTTCTAAATATTTAAAAAAAAATTCGGTTTCTATCATTTAACTAAAATTTGAATTTCGTTCAAACAATTAACAAACAACACACCCCTCTTTTACAAAACTACATGTCATATAATTAATAGGGCACAACTTAATTGCAGTTTTCTCGAAAACAAAATTAGTACCCAACATATAAGAGCAATAAAAATTATTATCGTCACCATTAGTACGTGCACTTGATATATCCGATCACAACGTAGGGAAAAAATCAATTGATTAAGAAATTGGATAGATCAAACTAATCAACCAAAGTAAGAGACATTGTTGTTGTTACTATTAGAAGAGATGGAGGTATTATAATCCGGTGTGGCCGCGGTCGTCATTGGGTGGTTTGCGGCGGCGGAGGAAGGAGGCGGCGGCAAGGGGGGCGGCGGCGGGACGGGAGGCGGGGCGGCGACGGAGACGGAGGAGAGGAGATTAGTGAGGACGTGGTGATTGTGATTATGATGATGGGGTGGCACTGGCAGTAGTATAATGTTGTTGTTATTGGGTTCCGGCCTGTACTTGTACTTGATGATCTCGCCCCTGACGGCGTTGAGCTCGGCCTGGAGGGACTGGACTTGCTGCTGGAGGGCGGAGATGGCGCCCATGCACCCGTAAACAGGGTCCCTCAGCCGCACGTTCGCCTCGTACACCAGGCTGTTCGCCGCGTCCGCCCTCTGCGTCTCCGCCACCTCCTGCACACATTTATATAATGTTAGATGTCGGGGTTAGTCTATAAACTTAAATCGATATATTATAGGTCAAATCAAAAAACCTAGCTATGATTTATTCAAGATTGAGGAACATATATATATATATATAATCTTATATATGATCAGGATAAATATTTACCCAAAAATTGTGTAAAAATCTTCTAATTTTTCAATTAATATCCCTAATTAATTCTCAATTAGTCCTCAAATAATTATCCGTAATTTTTTATTAACTTTTTAATTCAATTTATTTTTTGAGCAATCTCCAACCAATAAACCCTCTCCGACTAAATAGCTTATAATGTTTTTACTACACAGCCACTAAAAATACATGTTTTCACAAAATTATAGGATCATATATGTCAAATATTGCCAAAATGTGAAATAACTAAGGTGGTGTCATAATGAAAAAAATAAAACGGAACAAATTTGAAATCAAGCAGTAAATAATTAAGAACACTGGATTTTGGTGGCCATAATGCAAAAAGCAACCAAAATTAGACCACGGCAAATCACTCAAATTCGAATATCAAATACTATGTGTGTGTTCATAGTCAAATCAAGGCATATTCAACAGTTATGACTTGATTACAAAATAGTCGGCAAAAAAACACGGCTGGACTGCAATCGTAACTATGATTAAGTGTCTATCAATAATACAAAAATTTATTGTTGGGTAAGTTCTCACATGTACAAAAAGTACGAATTTATAAATCCCCATGAAAAAACGACAATTGTGTAAAGAAAAAAAATCAAATCTAATCTTTTAAATGGATGGAGTTTGAACATATATTAATTTTTACGAGATTGTTTAGGGAATATGCACCAAAAGTGTCAAGTATAGTCAATAGTGTGAATCAAGGAACCAAGAAGTAGTGGAAGATTTAGAGAATTGATATATATGTATATATACACATACATACATACCATGAGCATCTTGGAGACGTTACTGGCTCCAAAGACCTTGTGAACGGAGGCGAACTTTTGGGGCTCGTGAGGGGAGAAGTAGGGAGAGAAGGGACACTCCTGGGCGCACCTCCGCCGCAAGAGCTTGCAGGCGGCGCAAGGTGTGATTGTGTTTAGGGTTCCGGGAGGACCCAACATGTGCCTTCTTCCCATACTTTCCGGCGCCTCAGGTTGAAGAAGAAGATGATGATTATGATGATGTTGATGTTGATGTTGATGTTGAGTTGTTGCATCTATTTCCCTCTTTATCTTCTTCCCTACCTCCTCAAAACTCTCCCTACATCAATCAACAAAAACCCACAAAAATAATCTCAAAATACATAATAAAAGATGACAAGTCATGATCAAGATCATAATAATCACTAGCTAAATATATCACAAATTTGTCTTTATATACAAATTAAACATATGATGACGATGATGAATGAAAATAAAAATAAGAATAAGAAGAGATTGATAAAGTTGGATCGAGCCATTTTTTCTGATGTATATTTTTGTGGCGGTACTAAGAAGGGTACCTTTGTCTGGACATTCAGGCATGCTCTCAAGTATGGAGGTTTGAGAAGAGAGAAATAGCTAGAGGAAGAGAAGAAGAGAAGAGAGAGAAGGTATAGAAAGAGTGCTTAAAAGGCAAGGCATAGGGAATTAGAGGAGGTGGTCCAAATTAAATATAATAATAATGAAGAAGAAGAAGAAGTATAGTATATGTTTCTTATTATATATATAAAAATAGATAGACAAGAAGCATACATATATATGATGATGAACAAGACTGAAATGGGAATCAGCATTTAATAGTATTGTACATATATGTGAGTGTGGACCGAATTTATATTTCATCAAATTTGCTATTATTATAAAGATTGAGTGATGAGTTTGGTTGAGCTTAATTTCAGTGTAGCAGAGAGAGAGAGACTTGTTTTTTTGAGTGATATATGAATGAATGAAGTAGAAATAGAATCATGCCATTGCCATTGCCATTGCCAGCTGCAGATTCATCATCTCTGTGACTGTCTGTCTACACAGGAAGTGATTATTTTGCTCTCTCTGGTCACGTGCGGCTCTTTAATTATGTGTTGACTTCGTGAATCCAACATTCAAGTACTATTTTATTATTAGGAAGAAATTGATTCCAAATTTCTAGCATATATTTTTTAGTACCAAAAAAATATATGAGTTGAATATCGATAAAACCAAATATATTTCCCACATTTTAAGGCTAACATTTTAAAGGAAAATTTTTTGATCACTGTATCTTCAGGTATGCGATTTTTTCATTTCACTTACCTCAATTACAATTTATGTTACAATTCACTATGGGAAACTATTTTTACTTTTCACTGTTTCTATCAGAGTTAAATTTAATGTAAAATGTCTATAATACCCCTTTTAACTCATTTTAGTTAATTAATTAATTCATTGATGATTAAAATTTGGCCAGTTTGTAGTGGACTAGAAAATAACTGAAATTAATTCGAAATATGGTCCGACCGGTTTAATTTTGATTGAACCAGCCCATCGCCTTTCTCGGCCACAAAGACGAAGAACGCTTCACCGATCAAATCTAACATCGGCGTTGTTGACTTGCGACCCAAGGCCACCAGGGAGGTCCTTCCTCCTCGACGCCGCTTGGAGAAACGTCGAAGTCCTCCCGTCTCAGCTTCCTTTCATTATCCCAACTCACCAGAAAAACGATGAGGCACCACCTCCGTCGATCTGCAACCTCGGAATATGGGCGGGACTCTGGCCTCGAGACAGATAAAAGGTGCGTCGTTGGCAAAGCCCCAAACCCGTCTGCAACCTTCGCCGCCAATCTGAAGTCCTCCACCTCTTCTCGAACGAAACATCTTCAATCCCAAGTTCTTCTCCAACAAAAATCCATCGAAACTACAACACTGTACTTGGAGAAGAAGGTCGTCGGCGATCATGACAACAACAACCCCGTGAGATTTTCTTTTTTAAATTTTTTTAATACAAGAGTACTTTTAGTATTCTTAAAGAAATTTAACCTTAACAGTCTATTTTTTGTCAGTTTTATAGTTTTAGAATACGGGTGAAACATAAAAATAATTTCCAGTTGTGAACTGAAACAAAAATTAGTTTTAGCTAATGAAGTGAAGTGAAAAAGTCGCATAGTTGATGGTGATGATCAAGAATTTTCCCTATTTTAAAAATAAGTTGAGTAAGGTATGTTATGCATCTTATCTTTTTAAATATATCAACTTTTGGAATAAAATCATTCATTGGACGGTTATTATGTATTTAAGGGGTAATTGTAATTTACGATTATATACTAATTAGTATTACACTTAACTAGGTTACAGAATCGCGTGATGCGCGATGTTTTTTTGTAATACCTTATGAAATAATTAAAAATGATTTAGATACAAAATTTTAAAGAGACTGAGGAAAACAACAAAAGCAACAAAAAATTACAGTCGTTCTCATCTATTTTATATATGATCAACCAAACAAATCAAACATAAATAGAACTAACGTTCGTTGAAGAGAAGTTGAGCAAATATCCAGAAACTGAAAATTAGAGCTGGAAAAGGTCAACTGAAAAGAAAATGCGGTTTTGATCCTTGGTCATAGACCGTGACATGGAGAGTGTCGTATAGATGAACCTCAATTACTTCTCCCCTAAAAATCAACATGACGGATTAGATCGTCTAATCAAATGATCAAAAAATTTATCGAAATTTAATGATTGTGAATGATAAAAACAAAGATCGATTTATTTGGTTGATAAATCATATCTTAAATAGAAATATGTGATTAATATGTATTGAAATTAGTTTAAGAAATGAACTGTAATCCAACAAAATTATAGTTAATATTAAATGTGTTTGTTATTATCATTAGTTATTCAAATTAGTTTAGGAAAAGAATTGTGATCCAACAAAATTCTTATCTGTATTAAATTTGTTTGTTATTATAATTATAATTTGTTAATCAAAAATTAATGTATTTAAATTAGTTCAGTAAAAGAATTGTAATACAACAAAATCCTAATCTATATTAAATTTATTTGTTATTATCATTTTAATTTATTAATCAAGATTTAATTTAGGTAAACAAATTATTTAAATCATAAATACTAGAAAATAGAATAATACTCGTTTTAGTGAAAGAAGATGTCACGCTACAAACTCGTGTAGAACGTCCAAACCATGTAGAACCGTCGAATCTGAGACGTGCGTTGTCTCATCGTGCGACACGTGGCAGGGTCCTTCCTGTTTTACAACATTGCACTACGTGTTTTACGGTTAGGACATTTTTTTTAGTTTTAGCTGATTTTGACTCTATATATATTATAGCACCAAAATATTGAAATTTGAAATTGTTGTAATATACATTAAAATAAGTGGTTATAAATTGCAACGAGACCAACTCATTCTTATGAAATGTTTGAAAAATTTTGTTGAAGACTTGAAGTTAATATGTGAGCTGTATATTGTCATATCTGACACAACAAAAACATTGGATACACTTGGAGATAGGTTTGTGCCTGGTCTGTAACAGGAAGTTTAAGTGATGATATATATATATATGGATATTAATTAATATGGGAGCTACCTATTTATATATACACGTACGTGTTGGTACTCTATATATACATGACATCTCACCCACACCATATATATCGTTTATAATCTCTATATACCAAATGAGGCAAGCATTGTGAGCCAAGAACCCTCCAAATTGATAAGAAAGTTTGTAATGATTAAAATAATTAATTTGATCGTGGTAAAAATAATAATACTCGACAAACTTTATTAATTTGTTGATAGAATAATATTCAATAAATGATTTTTTTTGCCTCATACGTATGACTCATACCAACCTTTTACCATTGCATGACAGCCACTCGGGAATAAGATGCATAGATAGAGTTTATGGGTTGAGTTGGGTTTGAATAGTATTAAAAAAAGTGATATATAAATGCACAGAATTATTTTGGTGAAGTATAAATTTAGGGGTGAGTATTTTAATCGAATCAGAACTGAACTGGAACTGAAACCAGAGATTCAAGAATCGTGAATAATGATTTCGATTCTGGTTTTAAAATTGAAAGAATTATATAATTTAATTTATTAAAATACATAACTATCGGGTACCCACCCAAATCAAATCAGTTCTCTAGTTATGTTGCTTATCTTATTGAGGTGAGGAAGAGATGTTATTTTTTTAATTCGTATTTTTTTTGCAAATTTTATAACTCGATTTGGGTTATAATGATTAAGTTTTAACGATTGATTTTTGTTAGAGCTTTTAATAATTATTACTACAAGTTTTAAGTTTTTGTCTAAAAATCGAGATCAAAATCGTCTAATTCAAAGTATAAACCACGTAATTAACAAAAACTGAAAATCAACCAGTTCAAATGAATAGAACCAGAAAACCGAATTTAGATACGAAACTGACTCTTTAAGTAATAATTACAGGTCGGTTTAGGAACCGGTAAGTCCGGTTTTAACCGTGCCCAACCCTACATAATTGATAGCCACAATCAAAATGCAAATTTTTACTAAGTTTAGTTTTTGTTTATTAACTGCTATCGTAATAAACCAAGTGAAACTTATTGACCCATTAATTAATTATTTAAAAAGAATTGAGAACCACCTACCACTGTATACTATGTAAAAGGACTTCCCATCCTCAAAAAGAAAATTCATATCTTATACATGAACATGAGATATATTTAACCTAAAATTTGAAAGGAGTCAAATATATTTTACTATTCTCAAAAAGAATTTGCTTACATTGCAAGGCAAATAGAAATAAACATATTCCAATTCAGTACTCATAATTTCTTGTTTGACCCGTAATTTAAGGCTTACGAATCGGACCTTTCCCATATGCTCTCTCTCTCTCCTTCGATTTGCACCCAATTCAAGAACTCATCTCCCTATTTCTATTTTATTCTCTCTTTTCAATAATCAACAAAATAATCAGTTTTTACTTACCGAATTAAACAATCCCTAACAAAATTATTTTCTTTGTATGAGCTGTATTAAAATCCTAGTCGATGGCCCAAACACAGGCATATAGAACCCACTAAAGGCCCAAATACATCGCCCTATAACTCGGCCCAATATGAGGTTGCAAATTCACTAAACGAGAGCCTATCTAATGATCGTGGAACTCTATGTAACTTTCGTACAACAAAAAGAACACACACTGTAACTTGTTAATTATAATCAAATCAGAAAATATTCAATTTTCAATTCAACTTGTTATGAACCGAATCTCATGAAATTTTCACATTTTATACTGCTTTGAATTATTATTTGATTTATTAGGTTATGATTGGATTTACTTTGAACCGATTTTCATGAAATTCTCACATTTTGACCGATTTTTACTCATTAACTGTTTTTGTTGGCACACTATTTGTAGACCTAATTAATAAGTATTGATGAACTTTCGATTTGATTTGATTTTTATCGGTTATCATTTTATAAATTGAACCAATAGAGTTCGATATGGTCCGGTTTTGAATCGAATCAAATCGATATTTTCAATTTGATTATTTTTTGGATCGGATCAGATCGGGTTGATTTGATGGATTCGGTTTTTTTTAACACCCATAATTAAACGACATAGATAAAAATGTTTGTGAATATTGTGAAATCCGTCCACACGCTTTAATCAATTTTTTGTTAAATTCGAGATATTTTTTTATAAGAATGAAAATGATACGTTTTAAGAACAAGTTTAATGACTCCATCTCCACTCCAACAAAATCAAGGAAAGCCAAACTAAACCAAATTCGAATTGTTTTATGATCATATAAATGACATTCTAAATAAAGAACAAATGTGTAGAAACACAAACAGCAAAATCCCTACATTAAAATTTACATCACATAAGTCTAAAATTGACAAAAATTAATCTAATTGACATCGACAATCCATTAACTAATTCAACAACCATATCTATCCACGAACACCTTGACCCGACGACCGACGGCCGACCAAAGACATCAACGAATCCTTCACCACTCTCGCCACCGGAAAGCACCCACCAAACCGCCTCAAACGACTCCTCCCTCTACGAACCGACATAGACTTGGACGACGACGACCCGTGATCATTCGAGGAAAACGAGGACGAGGAGGAAGGAGATGACGTCACTTGGGCCTTGTTGCGGGTCGGGTACAGCACTGCGCGGAGCCGGACCGAGAGGGTCGGTTTGGGAGGGGATCTGGCGAAGTGGGTCGGTGCCGAGCGGTAGGTCGGTGGAGGGGTGAGCGGTGGGAGGAGAGAGTCGGTGGAGGAGAGGGCGTGTTTGGGAGGGCCTGGCCGTGTCTCCCAGAGGAAAGGGATCGAGCCGGCGGCGCCGCCGTAGTAGAGCAGGACTCGGTCTCGGCAGGCCGAGTTGGCTCTGGCGAAGAGCTTGCTCTCTTGCCTGATCTGGAGGTGGGTCCGGTCGGGGTCTTGGTTCTGGTCGTCGTAGCTCACCATTTTAGGGAAGACCTCTGGGTCGAAGCTCAACAGAGTTGCTCTGCTTTTGCTTTCAGTTTATGTGAATTGGGATTGGGATTGGGATTTAGATATTTATAATATTTTTTAACAGAGAATAGGAAAGTGCTAAATAGGAAACTAGTATTTGGTATAATTAGTAAGCTAGTAACTTCAAACTGAAATAGGAAAGCGACCGACGTTTTAATATTTTTTACACTATTTTTTATAAATAAATAAATCAACTGACGGATAAAAAATTGAGTATTAACGAATTCTAACGGGCAGAACTAAAGAACCGGCCTCTTATAAAATAATTTGTGTCTGGTTTCCCAAAATTAAGAATTGGTGGTTCTGGTTCGGTTTGAAATGGTGCCCACCCCTAAAAATAAGTTATAATTATTGATTAAATTTTTATGATTGATTATGTCAAGATGTATGAATGTATATGTTGTTGTAAGAAATTATTACTTTCAATTAATCTTTAGAATATACTGTTCGTTCAACATTCATTTTTACAAGCATAGTTATATAGTGTATGGATATATTCTAAATATGATTCTATAATAGTAAAAGTATAATTAGAAGACTAATCAGGTGTGAAACAATTCCTCTATGTGAGCAAATGTTTTGGTTATTGGATACTGGGATGACATTTTGATAATTATCTTCTTTTTTTTCTTTTTTTTTCCAATCCTCACAAATCATCAATGACATCACTTGTAAATACTAACTGTGTATCACATTTGAAAGTTGTGAATCCATTAACCAGCTTAAATTGTTAATTTTTGAACACTAACAAATTGTCTTTTATTTTGATTATTTTTTCAACTCAATAACTACCCTAATTCCATATCAAATTTAAGATACAAAAGAATTGCATGAAGTCAAGCATATGACATATTGTTCTTGTTCATCAATCAAATAACAACCACAATTCAATTTATAAATACTCTAATTCAATTTAAAATTACCCTACTGTTGCAAAATTAAACAGTATTACACAATTATCTAGCTAATTTGTGTTCTCTTTTCAGTAGAATGTAAATACACAATTTTTAGTATTTTTGTTGATAAGATAATTAAATTAAAAGAAAAATAAATACACTAAATTAAATGGGGGAATGAATCAAAGAAAGTAGGGTAACGACGGGTGCTAGATTTTCGACCCAGTACTAACCTACGAGATAAAATCACTTAATAATGCATTTAATTAATTGGCATATACCTTAAAATACCAATACCACCTCTGGGCATTGGAATTGGCTTAATCTTGAGTCGATCTTTACCCTCTCGGGATCAATTTTGACTCAAGACCGCAATGAACCCAACAATCTCAAATCTACCTAGGTCAATCACTACCCCTCCCACTCGGAATCGAATATTAATCAAAATTATTTACCCAAGATTATTAATATAAGATAAATAAAATCATAACAAGATAGAGTAAATCAACCAATGCATAACTTTATTAAATACCTCATAAATTAAAATTTGTTG